>CM035137.1:92454549-92739541 GCA_020205605.1 Panax ginseng
TTTCATCTCGTATTCCTAATTTTTAACTTACTATGGTAAGTATTGCTTCTATAATTCCTGAAATGATTAGAAATTTTGCTTCATCTAATATCATTTCATAGGAATATTGGTCTGAACTTTTTATCAAATTTGGAACTTTTCATGGTGGGTAGTCTTTTGTTCACGCAGTCGTTTGTTTTAGCATCTTTTCACAAAAGAAAAAAAAATATTTTTTTTTTGCTTCCAAGTTATCTGTTGTGACCCTTATTCTTGAAATTGAATCCATGTTTTGATCTTCATTCTTGAGTTTTACTCCATTATGGTTTATTATGGAGTGTTTTTAAATTTGAATTGTCTAAAGTACGAATCTCTAATCTTTATCCTTTTATCTCACTGGATTCGTTCTCTAAAATATTTTTCATCATCCTCAGTCTTTAATGGTGATACTTGATGAATATCTTTGGCACAGAGTAGCGAGTAGATGAATGATTATCGATGAATATCTTTGGCCCGTTGTGCAAAGATGAACAGGTGTTGAGATGAACATGACCAACTGGTGATACAAATGAATATCTTTGGCCCGTAGTGCAAAGATGAATATTTGATGCAAGATGTATATTGATTGATGTTACAGTTATAAAATATTGATGATGGACTTTTAAATTCATAGATGATAGTAGATTTCATTCTCTACTTAACCCTTCTAATGAATTGTTATTTTCGCTGCGAATATTGATCTAAAACTAGTTGTCTATTATATTTTTTCTAATTTGTTGAAGGCTAACGATAAATTATTGTTCTTTATCTTAGTCATAATATTCTTTACTGGGCTAGTTGAGCTCACCCTTTTCCTTTTTGTTCCATTTTTCTTCTCAGGAAGAGTGAATATAGTAGGAACCAGTCGGGGTATAGAGTGATGGTCCTAGACAGTTGTTTTAGCAGTCCTCACTATTTTTTGTAAAATAGTACATCAATAATTGTAATGAGGACTTTATTTGGGTGTGGATATTGTCTAAAAGACAATATTTATTTTTAAAATCACAGTATGTGTTGTCGTATTTTGCACGACAATTGTAATAATAAAGTTGTAGTTGTTTTCTGTACCATGTATTTGGCGACTAAGAATGGGTGATGTATACTTATTTTGGGGGCGTCACACGGTTGGTATCGAGCTTAGGATATGGTCTCCGGAGATCTGGGGAATAGAACTAGGAGGGAGAGACGAGTAAATCCTTCGCTAGTGTGTCCTACCTAAGCTTATTTGTTGGTCGGTCATAATATAGGGATATTATGTGACATGTTAATTTGTTTAATTAACCCTTGTTTTATGGAAATTTTTAAGAATGGCAGCTGAGAACGTTAACAATGGAGTGTATGAGACTGTGGAACAACCTTCAATCACCAACCAAGAGAACGTGCAATAGGAAGGCAATATTCCTCCTGTAAACAACACTATGGAGCAAACGATGAATGATGGAATGTTTAGAAGCTTTTTGCAGTTCATGCAAAATCAGACGAGGGAGACTCGTGTACAAAATACGGGTGGAAATGATAGCAATGCACAGTTTGTCACAGCCAAACAGTTCAAGGAGTTGGGACCACCAGATTTCTGGGGAAAGTCGGATCTGATTAAGGCGGAAACATGGGTCAAGCAAATTACCAAGTTATTCAATGTCTTGGGATGCACGGAAGAACAAAAGGTTCCATTCACCACCTTTATGTTCTGTGGTGAGGCAGACATCTTGGTGGGAATCGTGAAGCGCACCACCAAACCACAAGACTCAACATGTCTTGGGAAAGATTTCAGAAACTATTCAATGACAAGTACTTTCCTGAAAGTATTTGTCATATGAAGGAGGTAGAGTTTATTAGACTAGAACAGAACAACATGACGGTGTCCCAGTACGAGGCGAAGTTCGCAGAGTTATCCAGGTTTACACCTCATTTGGTAGAGAATGAGGAACGAATGACGCGGATGTTTCTAAGAGGTCTAAAACCCGAGATTCGATAATATCTTATCTCTCATAAATTTTCTTTATATTCAGATGTTGTAAATAGGGCTCAATTATTAGAGCGAGATAATGAGTATGTTCAATCGAGGGACCACGACCAGGTTCATACCGGTGACATCAGTCATCGGAGCGATGATAACCAGCGAGGAGGGAAAAATACGGACAAAAGCGGTAACCACTCGGGTAGTAATCGTGGCCATGATAATAGGAGAGGTGGGTCAAGTGGAAATTTCAAAAAGAGGAGATTCAACAATGATGGGAAGACATCAGCAGCAGCAGCAGCAGCAGCACCAACACCAAATTTTAGGGGAGGAGAACGACCGCCAGTTAGATGCTACAAATGCGGAGAGGAGGGACACATAAGTCCAAACTGTTCACAGCCTTCCAAGGTATGTTAAAATTATGGAAAAGACGGTCATATAGCCCAATTTTGTCCGGTAGAGAAGTCAAGTCCAACTGGGACGGCGGCACCAAAGGTGAATATGGACAAAATAAAGTCGGTGGTTCAAGGGAGGGCGTTTGTCGTGACTGGCCAAAATGCGAGAAACCCGAATGAGGTGATCACGGGTAAGCTAATCTTGAACTCTTGCGAAGTTTATACCTTACTAGATACCGGTTCTGTCCATTCTTTTATCTCTCCTGCTTGTGCTCAACGTTTAAACTTGACTCCGGAGAAATTAGACTTTGATTTATCTGTGGAGACTCCATTAGGAGAAACTTTTATTACATCCACTGTGTATAAATCTTGCTTGATCCAAGTTGGCACGATCACATTACCTATTGATCTTATCTCTTTAAAGATACTTGCATTTGATGTGATTTTAGGGATTGATTGGTTAACCACTCATCATGCCAAAATTGATTGTTTTCGTATGGTTGTTAGTTTTCATATTCCTAACCAACTGTTATACTAATTCAAGCAACTAAACCACTAAAATCACCACCATCATATCAAGCCATAAAGCTATTCGTTTATTGAAAAATGGATGTCAAGCTTTCTTAGCCCATATTATGGACTTGAACAGAAACACGTAAGATTTGAATAATATTTTTGTTGTTAGTGAATTTCCTGACGTATTTCCTGAAGAACTTCCTGGTCTACCCCCAGAACGTGAAGTTGAATTCTTTATTGATCTTGAACTAGGTACAAAGCCCATTTCTAAAACCCCATATCGAATGGCTCCTATTGAACTTCAGGAGTTAAAAGTCCAACTACAGGAATTTTTAGACATCGGTTTCATTCGTCCTAGTACATCTCCTTGGGGTACTCCTATTTTATTTGTAAAGAAGAAAGACGGGAGTATGCGACTTTGTATTGACTACTGGGAATTAAACCATGTCACCATCAAGAATAGGTATCCGCTACCTCACATTGATGACCTGTTTGACCAGTTACAAGGAGCATAATTCTTTTCAAAGATCGATCTTCGATTCGGATATCATCAAACCAAGATTAAAAGCGAGGATATTCAAGGCGCCTTGAGAACTTCAGACGTGCATTATGAATTCTTAGTCATGTCCTTTGGATTGACTAATGCTCCTACTACTTTCATGAATATGATGAACCGTGTATTCAAGGAATATTTGGATCAGTTTGTTGTTGTCTTTATTGATGAAATCCTCATCTATTCCAAAAGTCGTGAAGATCATGAGCACCATTTGAAGCTGGTACTTCAAAGACTTCGTGACAACAAGCTATATGCCAAGCTGAAGAAATGTGAGTTCTGGCTTAAGGAAGTAGCATTCCTTGGGCACGTGGTGTTAAAACATGAAGTATCTGTTGACCTGACGAAGATTGAAGCAATACAAAGTTGGGAGCAACCGAAGTACGTAGCTTTCTGGGCTTAGCTGGTTATTATCGGAGATTCGTTGAAGGATTTTCTTGAATTGCTACTCCGTTAACTCAACTAACTCGGAGAGATACAAAATTCATATGGAGCGAGGAATGCGAGAAGAGTTTCCAAGAGCTCAAGAGGAGACTCATTTTGGCACCTGTTCTGACAATACCATCTGGTTCGGATGGATTTGTTATCTACAGCGATGCTTCAGGCAAAGGGTTAGGATGTGTTCTCATGCAACATGGGAAAGACATAGCCTATGCCTCGTGACAACTCAAAGAATATGAGAGGAATTATCCTACTCATGATCTAGAGTTGGCAGCAGTCGTTTTTGCGTTGAAAATCTGGAGACACTGCCTGTATGAGGAGAAATTGGAGATTTATACGGATCATAAAAGCCTCAAATATTTCTTCACCCAAAAGGAAATCAACATGCGACAACGACGTTCGCTCGAGATGTTGAAAGATTACAACCATAACATTTAATATCATCCTAGAAAAGCAAACGTTGTAGCTGACGCATTGAGTAGAAGATCGTATGCGGGTACGAGTGCGATGTTGTTAAAATAAAGACCCATTTTGTACGACTTACAAAGGATGGAGATAGATTTAAAGACTCCAGGGACCCATGTGATGATGGCAAATATACGAGTAGAACCGACTTTAATTGATAAAGTTAAAGCTGCACAAACTACAGACATGGAGCTGATGCGTATGAAGAATAAAGTGCAAGATGGTGCTATTCCGGAAGCAAGAATTGATGAAGAAGGAATACTTAGAGTCAACTCTAGACTTTGTGTTCCTAACGACTCTGACTTGAAGCATAGAATCATGATGGAGGCACACAATACACCATTTTCAATCCATATTGGGAGTACCAAAATGTATCACGATCTTCGATATACATTTTGGTGGAGTAATATGAAGAGAGAGATCGCGGAGTTTATCTCGAGGTGTTTAACTTGTCAATGTGTAAAGGCAGAACATCAAGTGCCAAAGGGTCCATTGTAACCACTTGAGATTCCGAAATGGAAGTGGGAACACATTACCATGGATTTCATTACAGGTCTTCCCAAAGTTTCTCAAGGCATAGATGGGATTTGGGTTATTGTTGATAGATTAACCAAGTCTGCTCATTTCTTACCTATACGTGAGACTTATTCCCTAGAACATCTTGCTCGTATGTACATGAATGAGATTGTGAGATTGCATGGCATGCCAGTATCCATAGTTTTGGATCGTGACCCAAGATTCACTTCACGATTTTGGGTTAGCTTGCAGAAAGCTATGGGCACGGATTTACGATTCAGTTTGGCATACCATCCTCAAATGGATAGGTAATCGGAAAGGACTATTCAAACCCTTGAAGATCTATTAAGACTCTGTGTCCTAGATTTCAAAGGAAGGTGGGATAAGTACTTGCCATTGGTGGAATTCTCATACAACAATAGTTATAAGGCAAGTATAGGTGTGGCTCCATTCGAAGCATTATATGGACAAAAGTGTCACTCTCTAGTATGTTGGGATGAGGCGGGTGAAGCAACATTATTGGGAAGAAAGTTGGTACGTATGACTACGAAAAAGATCCAAATGATTCAGCAACGTATACAAACGGCACAGGATCGATAAAAGAGTTATGCGGATCTTCATCGAAAGGAAGTGGAATTTAATATTGGAGATCGTGTACTGTTACGTATTGCTCCATGGAAGGGGAAGAGAGGAAAGCTCAATCCACGATTTGTTGGTCCATTTGAGATTCTTGACTGAATAGGAAATGTGGCCTATAGACTCGCATTACCTCCAAGCATGTCTCTTGTTCATAATGTTTTTCATATATTTATGCTTCGTAAATATGTGAAAGACCCAAACCATATTATTGCGTTAGAACCAGACGAGATAGCCAAAGATTTAACGTACGAGGAGGTACCTGTCAAGATATTGGATAGGAAAGAGCATGTCCTACGAACAAAGGTTATACCATAAGTCAAGGTTTTGTGGAGGAATCATGTTATTGAAGAAATGAGCTGGAAGTTGGAATCGGAAATGAAACCGAGGTACCCTCACCTTTTTGAAATACCAGGTACGTACGTCAATTTCGAGGATGAAATTTCATAAGGAGGGGAGGTTGTTAGACCCCAACTTATTATAAATAAAATTGAATTTCTCTATTCATTATCTTAAAATAATAAGGAGTTAATTTGATATAATACTTTGATTATGGGTGAAATATGCAAATTTTACAAAATAAGCAAGTGATTATAAAATAAGCATTGTTGTCGGGGAATATTCATTTGGTCGTGGAATATTCTTTTTGTAGGGAATATCCATACGACGGCGCAGTCATTTGTGGGCCCCATAACAGAATAATGGTCGGATGAAGAAAATGATAAATTTGAGTTTTTATAAATAACGGCGTAATCGTTACTGTTAACACTATTGGAATACTAAATTGGTTAAATATAGTATACGCGTGGTTGCACAAAGAAGACATGGTATTTCATTTCACATATTTTTTGAATTATTGATTCTTACGTAAGAAGGCACTACTCAATAATTGTTATGAGAATTATTGCTCAATATTTTATTTTATTGATTCAATAATTGTCATGCGTTGATATTTTATATTATTGTTGTTTCAATAATTGTCATTGCACAGTATTTCCCATTATTAAATCAATAATTCATATTATTTGAATAATATTATTAGATAGAATTATTGGCAATGTCTAGAAAGTTCTGTCAAGGAGAGGTTAGGTCATCTAATGCGCGCCAATAGGGAGAAATCCTTATCGGAAAGCCCCATCTTTCTTGGGAACGGCCTGGTTGTCATTATTGTGATTCTGTAATATTATTTGTGAATATTTAATTATTGATTTATATGATAAGGAAATATTTATTTTATGTGGATATAAATGAAGAAATTTTTAGCATGAAATAATTGTTAAAAGTTTGGCATATTTTCTGTGGAATTACAATTATTTTTTTTTGATAAAATATTCATTTAAATATATAATATAATTGTTTAAATAATAAAATTACAATATATATATATATATATATACATGTGATAAAATGGACGAATATGTGTATTCTTTCTTGATGGCTTGAAAAATGTCAGCAAATGTGGTTTGCCTAACTTTTGTAGGCCCTCATAGATGGAAAATAAGACTTGGCATGAAGAAAGAATTGTTAGGCCATTTGGTGGGTGAAGAAAAATATGCCTGCAAGTTTATTTCAAAGGGTGGCCCCACCCATATTGAAATTAAGATGTTAATCATTGAAAAGTTTGGCTGATAATGAAAAATTAGGCATGCAGCTGATTTTTCTCCTTCCGTATTGCACTATAGGGCAACCCTCCATTCTAAATCACACCATTTTCAGTATCAGAAATTCTTATTTTATAGTATTGTGAGTATTTCTTGAGTATAAGGATATTTTGAGCATAGTTTTTCTGCAAGATTTTCTCAGAATAATATTCGATATTCCAGTCAAATCCAGTTTCTACTAAGGTAAAGGATATTATTTTATTGCAATACTCGTGAGAAATATTATTTTCTTTCATACTCCATATTACGTGAGCAATATTATTTCATCTCGTATTCCTAAATTTGAACTTACTATGATAAGTATTGCTTCTATAATTACTGAAATGATTAGAAATTTTGCTTCATCTAATATCATTTCATAGGAATATTGGTCTGAACTTTTTATCAAATTTAGAACTTTTCATGGTTGGGTATCGTTTCACGTGTATTGTTCACGCCATCGCTCATGGTATCGTTTCACAAAAGAAAAAAAAAATTTTTTTTTCCTTCCAAGTTATCTGTTGTGACCCTTATTCTTGAAATTGAATCCATGTTTTGATCTTTATTCTTGAATTTTACTCCATTATGGTTTATTATGGAGTATTTTTAAACTTGAATTGTCTAAAGTACGAATCTCTAATCTTTGTCCTTTTATCTCACTAGATTGGTTCTCTAAAATGTTTTTCATCATCCTCAGTCTTTAATGGTGATACTTGATGAATATCTTTGGCCTGTAGTGCAAAGATGAATGATTACCTGATGAATAACTTTGGCCCGTAGTGCAAAGATTAACAGGTGTTGAGATGAACATGACCAACTGGTGATACAAATGAATATCTTTGGCCCGTAGTGCAAAAATAAATTTTTGATGCAAGATGTATATTGATTGATGTTATAGGGATAAATATTGATGATGGACTTTTAAATTCATAGATGATATTAGATTTCATTCTCTACTTAATCCTTCTAATGAATTGTTATTTCCGCTGCGAATATTGATCTAAAACTGGATGTCCATTATATTTTATCTGATTTGTTGAAGGCTAACGATAAATTATTGTTCTTTATCTTAGTCATAATATTCTTTACTAGGCTAGTTGAGCTCACCCTTTTCCTTTTTATTCCATTTTTCTTCTCAAGAAGCGAGAATATAACAGGAACCAGTCAGGGTATATAGTGATTGTCTTAGACAGTTGTTTTAACAGGCCTCACTATTTTTGTAAAATAGTGCATCAATAATTGTAATGAGGACTTTATTTTGGTGTGGATATTGTCTAGAAAATATTATTTGTATTTAAACTCACAGTATGTGTTGTCGTATTTTGCACGATAATTGTAATAATAAAGTTGTGGTTGTTTTCTGTACCATGTATTTGGCGACTCAGAATGGGTGATGTATACCTATTTTGGGGACGTCACACACTCAGTTTACTTAATTATTGCTACAGTAATTGTTACATAGTATATCACATTATTTGAGTCAATTATCACAGTATCATTTGCATAATATTTTATATTATTAAATGAATAATTGAGACAAGAAAGTTATTCATATTATTATTTGCAATATTAACGATGTCTAGAAAGTTCTGTCGAGGAGAGGTTTGGTCACCTAATTGCGCACCAATAGGGAGAAATCCTTATTAGAAAGCCCTCTCTTTCTTGTGAATGATCTGGTTGTTAAATATTTTGAGTTATAATATTAATGATGAATAATTGTTGAAGTATTAAGAATGTGTTTATTGAAGATAAGTGAATTACAAAAGTTAGAGGAGAATAATGCAAACTAAGAAAACTTTAGGGGGTATTAAAGTGTAATAAGTTAAATTAATCTGGACCATTGGTGGTGGTTTTAATAGTAAGTCAATTTGGACCATCGATGGTGGTTTTAAAAGTAAATCAATCTGAACCGTTGGTTGTGGTTTTAATAGTAATCAATATGAACCGTCCATTCTAATAATAAATCAATCTGGACCGTTCATGAATCAGTTACTATTTAGTCCATTCTCCTATAAATAGAAGCTTAATCTTTCTTTCATTCTCACCAATTCACTGAGATTCACAAGAGACACTATAGAGAGAGAAACTATAGAGAGCAAGAAGAAGAGTATTCTGCTACTCCACTATTGCAGTATCCAGCCTACTACTAAGGTAAGGGGTATTATTTCTTTCGTATTCATAAGAAGTACTATTTTTCGTATTCATCCTTTAATATGTCGGAATAACCTGTCTACGCGGATCACGTACCGTATGACAGGTGAAAATCCATTTGCTGTTTCGTATGTTATTTCTTTTCATATTCTTAAATCTAATCTTACTATGGTAAGTATTCCTTCTATAATCCTTGAAATTACTAGAATATTCTTGAGTTTTGCACTTCATCTAGTATTGTTTTATTGGAATATTGATTTGAACTTTCTTATTAAATATCAATATTTTTACCCGGGGTACTATTCATGGTTACTATTCACCCGGTTACTATTAACTATAATATTATTCACTCGAGTATTCGAGGCACTTTTCATGTCGGGGTACTATTCATGAGTTACTATTCATGGATTACTATTAACTTGATTACTATTCACTCAAATATTATTCACTCGAATATTCGGGCACTTTTCATGTTGGGGTACTATTCACGGGGTACTATTTCCGAAGTACTATTCACAGGGTACTATTCACGAGGTACTATTCACCAAAAAAATTATTTTTTTCTGTCCAAATTATTTTTGATACATGAATATTATTCTTGAATTTTACTCCACAAAGAAGTATCATGTTGACAATTTGGACATTATTGAATTCTGGATAAATTAAATTATAAATCTTTAAAAATTTATCCTTTGCTTTCTTTTAATTGAATTCTTATATCATTGTCATCATCCTCATACTTATATTGTGATGAAAGTCATCTTTGGCTTACGTGCATAGATGGACTGTAGATTGGTATGATTATGATCAGGGGTAATTCGGTATGATCATGACCATTGATGATTACACGAATATTCTTGGCTCGTAGTGCAGGAATAATTTATGGACGTGATACAAATGAATATCCTTGGCCTGTAGTGCAGGGATGATTCGATGATGTGATTTATTTATTAAGCTGAGTCCATGCAATAAAGTTAATGATAAACTTTTTAAATCATAGAAGATAGTAGATATCATGCTCTACTTGACTCTTCTAAAGGATTGCTTGTTCCGCTGCAGTTAAACTTGTTGTCTATTATATTCTATCAGTTTAACATTGTTGAAGGCTAATGATAACTTATTTTGCATTATCTTAGTCATAATATTTCTTACTGGGCTAGTTGAGCTCACCCTTTTACTTCCATTGTTCTCTTCAGGAAATGAGAACGTAGCCGGAACTAGTCGGGGAACGGAGTGATGGTCCGAGATGGTGTTATAGTAGTCCTCACTATTCTATAAAATAGTGTGACAATAAATGTAATGAGGACTCCATTTGAGTTTGGATATTGTCTAGAAGACAATATTCGTGTAAAAACTCTCAGCTCATGTTGTATAATTAAGTTTGTATTTGTATTCAGTACCATGTATTTGGCGACCCAAGATGGGTGATGTATACCTATTTTAGGGGCGTCACAGTTGGTATCAAAGCTTAGGGATATGATCCCTGACTGAGATGTGTGACAACCTGAATTTTTATAAATTATTAAAATAAAAATTTAATAATTAAAATTCTTATTATGAGATGTTTTGAGTTTGAGCATGTAAATACACATGTTATATATATATTTTGAAATATGTGATCTGGTATGAAGAGAAATATATAATTATATATTTGGAAAGTGAGGTTTAATAGTTAAGTTAACTATTGAAGAAATTAAATGAATTTTGTGGTTTATTTTAAATATTTATTAACTTAAATAAATATTTTAAATAATTTATTTATTGAGAAAAATAAATAATTTATGAAATTATGGTATAATAATTTAGTTACGTGTGTATGATAATTAAATTGAAGTAAAGGTAAATTTATTCTTTGAAGATTTAATTTAATGAATTAATTAAATTAAATGAGTTGTTTAATATTAAAGAAAATAAGTATATTAAATAAAGCGATGTTTAAGTCTAATTTATTAATTAAATTAGATATATAATTATTTATTAATCATCAGAATAATTATAATAAAAATTATAATTATTATAATGGTAAGCTATTTAAATTGGTGGCAGGTGTGACAAATAAAAACTATATAATATAAGATTAATAAAATAATCTAGTTTGGGAGTTATGAGCTTAGCAAAACAAGGCCTTGTGGCCTTTGACTTATTCAACTGACGTCTTTTTTATTTTTTTTAACTGATAAGTACATGGGAGGTGAGGCTCTATCAGTTATATTATGCGTTTTATTTCTCTTAATAGTTAACTAAGAAGAACAGAGAGGTAGAGAGAAAGAATACATAGAATTGAGAGTTGGAGAAGGAGTAGGATTGAGAAGGATTTGCTAGAACCTTGTTAACATCAAAGGGTTAAGGTATAATCCACCCTTAATTCTAATATTTGGTTTTTATAATTTTTTATTCTCTGGAAATTGCGTTTTGGTTGAATTGTTTTAGAAGATGTTGTTTATATGTATGTATTATCTTGCTAAATCTGTTAATTATCCTCTATAAGTCTATGTTGGTGTTCAAATACATGAAATTTGGGTTTATAAGGAGAAAAGTAAATAATAGTGTTTTTGTTCAAAAATGGCTTTAGATATTACAAAATTTCATACTTAATATGTGTTATAATCTGTTATTTGATGTTAAAATATGTTTGTATGTTAAGAAACGAAAGCGGCGTAGTTTAAATCATGTCAATTGGATAAGAAACGAGTTCGTGGCGATCGAATTCGTTAAAAGTGTCAAAATTGAAGAAATTTGGGAAACTAGGGTTTTGATTCCTCAAAATTATGTATATGTAATGTTTTTGTATATAGAATGGTGTATAACATGCTTAACTATGTTATTATAGATTTTTAGATGTTTAAGTTTGTGAATTTTGTAGTGTTTTGGTTTGAATTGGGCAATCGCTATATATGTATCAACTGCTAGCAGCTTTCATATGTGTCTGTGCAGTAATTGCTACCAATTGTTATGTGCAGAAATGGCTCACCAAGGCCATGATTGGTCTTCATGTGTCTGCACTAAAGGTAATCTACGGCAAGTTAAGAGGCTTGGGCAACAAGCAAAATTGCACTGCGTGCTCTCGAAGCCTAAAAGAGAAGTCTGTCTATTTGAGGATTGTCAAGTAAGGGTCTAATCTAGTTTAGCATGCAAGATAATGATGTGGAGTCATAAGTGAAGAACTTAACCACATGTTAAGTACCAATTAAAAGAAATAACTAGAAAGTATGAAATAAAATTTAAATAATGATATGAAGGTTAAGTTAATTATTAACTAACCTAATATACATATAAAAGGATGTAGATGCAAGATTGTAAGAACTTGACTAAATGTTATGTAACCATTTGAATGAAGTAATTTAAAAGCATGAGATGGAAGTTGATTTAATTAACTTTAATGAAGATAATACATTAGTATAATGTAATATCAAAGCTATGATTGACTTAACCAAATGCTAAGTTAATAACTAAAAGAGAAGTATATATAAAGAAATACGAGACTTAATGTTAACTAAAATAATGTTAACAACCATTATATATCTAAGGTGATATAAAGACAAGGTTAAAGACTTAACTAAATGTCAAGTGTCAATTAAAGTGGAATGTAATGAGAAGGAAAAGGAATTTAAATGTAATTAAACTGATTGAACAAAGAGATGTCGTAACAAGACTTAAACACTAGATTGAACATCGAGTGACGATTAGAAGGAAATGTTTTGAAATAAAAGGATAAGATGAAGAGTCAATGCAATCTAATTGATTTCATTGTGTATATGTAACTGATGCTTGTATATATGAACTTCTAAACTATTGTAGGATAAACGCAAAGCAGTAAGCTGTAGTTGGTAAGCAACGAATCAGACAAGTCTTTCAGTTCCTATTTGCTATGTGAACTTGGTGATTAACTGTTTTAAATGTTTATTGCAAAGAGCATGATGTGTTATATATATGTTGAATGTATGAAATGTTAAAGTCAACTTATGACTACGTTGATCGAGTAAAGCAAAGCATCTTTGATTGAGTAAGGAACTCAATCTTTATACTTGTTATATATGAACTCGTAATATGTATGTTATGTCACCAATGTTTATGAGATATATGTTGAGCATGTTATTATGTGCTACGTGATGCATGAAAACTGTTAGATTTTCTTTGGGGTTGTCGAGCTCAACCTTGCAAATAACCATTTTGCAAAGTTAAAGATTGAAGGTAACACTATGTGCTACTTGAATGCCGTGGATCAAAAATAATACACGAATATTAATATTTTAGCTAACGTTGTTATTTCTTTATACCATGATTAAGATTCATGAGATGTACTAAATGTTTTATGATGTATAGTTTTATGTTGAGTTGTAAAGCTAATGTTAGAGTTATCTGATATGTAAAGGTTATCAGATTGAAATGTAAAATTTTATATAATAACAGTGATAAAGTGTATCATAATATAAGATTGATTCAAAGAAATGTAGATGATAAAGGTTTTGATTCAGGGAATTAAAGTAAGAAGACATAAAAGTTTAAATTATTCCGTATTATATAAAGTTTAACATCGAATAATGATGTAAAATCAGAAGGTAGATGTGTTATTAACGACCGACGTTAATAATTAAATTGTATGAATTTTGGGGTTGTTACAGTTGGTATCAAAGCTGTAGGTTATAAACCTTAGGTAGGAGTACCTTAGGCTATAACCTTAGAGAAGAGAGGTGAAGATAATGAAAGAATAAGCTCAAATAGAGTTTGAACAATAAGAAGTAATTTAAGAAATTTATAGAGGAAGGATTAAAACATGCATGAAAGGATTCAAAGAAGAATCTCACCAAGTTATAAGGAATATGAATATGGGGTTACCCAACTCCAATAATAAGGATGTAAGATGATAATAAATAGACAATGTCTATAAGAAGAGAATGATAAAGAAGTTAAGAATAAAAAGTTATATTTAAGTATGGTACAATTGTACTCTTTAATAGTTGATGTGTGGTATCTGGGCAAAACGATTCCTTCATAGAGCGGAGGTATATACGAACTAGCAACTCAGAAACTAGTTTGTTGGTTGTTTGTGGGAAACCACTCAGCGTACCATATTAAAACTGTTAGAGACTCGATGTGTACCAAGTATAGAAAATGGATACGTATGATGAAAAAGGAAAGAAAGAGGATCGTAAAACAAAACGATCACGAGTTAAGAAAAGAATTTTAAGGGAAATAATTATAGAATAAGATCACGATGTGATCAATTAAGTTATAAAAGAAAGATGGTCTGTATTGTTTGAATAATTATAGCTTGATGCTATGAAGATGATATACTATGAAATAGTACGAGATAACTCACGAGGAGTTACAAATGAAGTGATATGAGGAATTCGTATCGAGCAAAGAGCAAGTTATAAGCAAGATAGAGTTAGGCGGGATTTCAATTGAGGACTCATGTGATGGTTGAGTTGTACAAATTTTTGTATGGGCGAGGTTTTGTGCTTGAACTAAGTTTATCATATTGATAATCATTGGAATATTGGTGTCGCGCTATCAATGTATATGTGGTGAAAAGTTGATTCTTTTCTCATGTGTATATTTGATAGTTAGAAACTATTAAGATTAGTCAGATATTATTAGGATAAGGCGCGGTTCTTAAAACTAATAAATATGGTAAGTTCGTGACTCACAATAATATGGTATGTTTTGAACCCTCACCGAATGGACGTCTATGGTCTGACTATGATAAGTTCTTAAACTCATATTATTGTGAAAAGTTCCTGAACTGTCAATGTGTAGTAAGTTTGATGAACTATACTGGGGTATAGATAAGTTATGAATGAAGAATTGAGGATTATGGGAATAGATAGAATTATTAAGCAATGGATCAGTATAGAAAATGGAGACATAGGTTTTCCAAATCTTTTAGCTTTGTTTGATTTTCAAAATTTATTGACTTTGTGCCGATGGTTGTACTTTTGATTTTTGAAAAATGTTGGATCACACTAGTGAACCAAAGAATTTTAAAACAGTGCTATTATTCACGTATCTATGCTATTTTTTTTGGCTAGATAAAAAAATGATTTTTAAATTTCAAAATACATTTTAACTATATGTATCGGGTGATATGATAAACGATGAAGTCATCAATGCAATAGAACCTGGTGTTGGATGTGATCATATGATCGTTAACCTACTACGATGAGATGTAGTATGACAACGTCATAATCATGACGCCATAAAAAGATTTTTGAGATTTCTTTAAGATATGAGAATATATATATATATATATATATATATATATATATATATGTATATGTATATTTCAATTGATGTCCGATTTGTTATAGAAGTCAATGCTATTTGATTCAGCTAGACGAATATTGAAAGATGTTCATGAAATTCAAGCGTTTCTTGATAAGTTATGCCAAACAAAATTATTTTGGTGCGGATTCAGATATTGAAAAGTTGAGGTGAACAACCCTGTAAAAGGGGACATGTTATCGGAGATAATGGTTCCGAAAGTAATGCATATAGTCGTTACGATATTAAGATGTAATACGTCGTGCACGACGTAGGGGTACGATAGGTTGATCACCTAGACTACTTGCAAAGAGTGTTTTCAGTCTGTGTTATTGCTAAACATTCTGTTAAAGACGGTTTACAGTGGTGATGCACTTTTAAACCTGGAGAAGAGTTCAAGGTCCAGATAGTCTTTACGATCAATTAAAGGTTCAAGTCGAGATACTTGATAACCTAGGGACGTAGTTTAAGGTCTTATGACCCCTCAGCATGAATTGGAATCTTTTAAATTCATGTTATTCATATCGCTTCCCAATTATTGAGTTATTGTGGAAGATTCTTATTATTCTGAAAGGTGAAAGTGGAAAGGATGAGAAAATTAAGCAAAGCATAATAATTTCAAGAAAGAAATGAAATTTCAGAAAGAAGAGAAATGTGAAACTCTTAAAAGAGGATGAGGTGAGGAATATGATGATCTTAGAAAGATCCTTAGAGAAAGAATTTGGTTGCAGAGCCTAATGAATAAATAGATATTAACATAAAATCTATTTTGATAAATAGAATGAATGAATATTAGTAAGTCAAAGAAAATTTCGAGGACGAAATTCTTAGAAGAATGGGTGAATGTAATGTCCTGATAGTTTGAGAATATAGTATATGATAAAGATCCTTAGAGAAAGATAATGAACGGGTCAAAGAACATGTAATACTCAAATATAATTGAGTCTAAGTAAAGGTTATGAAATAAAACTGACAAGAATTTATTATGAATAATGGTGGGAGTAGGAATATAAAACCTATATTAAGGTAATGTGTTGAAGTTATTCAACGATAAATTTTGAAAAGAGATTTGGTGAAAACCGAGAAAGGGAGGTTTCGTTGATTCCGAGGACGGAATCCTTATAAGGGGGAAAAGATGTGACAACCTGAATTTTTATAAATTATTAAAATAAAAATTTAATAATTAAAATTTATTATGAGATGTTTTGAGTTTGAGCATGTATATACACATGCTATATATATTTTGAAATATGTGATCTGGTATGAAGAGAAATATATAATCATATATTGGGAAAGTGAGGTTTAATAGTTAAGTTAACTATTTAAGAAATTAAATGAATTTTGTGGTTTATTTAAAATATTTATTGAATTAAATAAATATTTTAAATAATTTATTTATTGAGAAAAATAAATAATTTATGAAATTGTGGTATAATAATTTAGGTAACGTGTGTATGATAATTAAATTGAAGCAAAGCTAAATTTATTCTTTGAAGATTTAATTTAATTAATTAATTAAATTAAATGAGTTGTTTAATACTAAAGAAAATAAGTATATTAAATAAAGCGATGTTTAAGTCTAATTTATTAATTAAATTAGATATATAATTATTTATTAATCATCAGAATAATTATAATAAAAATTATAATTATTATAATTATTATAATGGTAAGCTATTTAAATTGGTGGCAGGTGTGACAAATAAAAACTATATAATATAAAATTATTAAAATAATCTAGTTTGGGAGTTATGAGCTTAGCCAAACAAGGCCTTGTGGCCTTTGGCTTATTCAACTGACGTCTTTTTTATTTTTTTAACTGATAAGTACGTGGGAGGTGAGGCTCTATCAGTTATATTACGCGTCTTATTTCTCCTAATGGCTAACTAAGAAGAACAGAGAGGTAGAGAGAAAGAATACATAGAATTGAGAGTTGGAGAAGGAGTAGGATTGAGAAGGATTTGCTAGAACCTTGTTAACATCAAAGGGTTAAGGTATAATCCACCCTTAATTCTAATATTTGGTTTTTGTAATTTTCTATTCTCTGGAAATTGGGTTTTGGTTGAATTATTTTAGAAGATGTTGTTTATATGTATGTATTCTCTTGCTAAATCTGTTAGTTATCCTCTATAAGTCTATGTTGGTGTTCAAATACATGAAATTTGGGTTTAGAAGGAAAAAAATAAATAACAGTGTTTTTGTTCAAAAATGGCTTTAGAAAGTACAAAATTTCATACTTAATATGTGTTATAATCTGTTATTTGATGTTAAAATATGTTAGCATGTTAAGAAACGAAAGCGGCATAGTTTAAACCATGTCAATTGGATAAGAAACGAGTTCGTGGCGATCGAATTCGTTAAAAGTGTCAAAATTGAAGAAATTTGGAAAACTAGGGTTTTGATTCCTCAAAATTATGTATATGTAATGTTTTTGTATATAGAATGGTGTATAACATGCTTAACTATGTTATTATAGAGTTTTAGATGTTTAGGTTTGTGAATTTGGTAGTGTTTTGGTTTGAATTGGGCAACTGCTATGTAACAGATGTAGTCACAGCCAGTGTATATGCCAAGATGCAATGCTGCCATGTTACAGTGCAAAAATGGCTCACCAATGCCATTGGTCTTCTCATGAAGTCTCGCACTCAAAGGTAATCAAGGCTTTATGTTAAGGCTTGAGGCAACATGAAAATGCACTGCGTCTCTGAGCCAAGGCAGAGAAGTCTGTCTATTTGAGGGTTGTCAAGCAAGGGTCTAATCTAGTTTAGCATGCAAGATAATGATGTGGAGGCATAAGTGAAGAACTTAACCACTTGTTAAGTACCAATTAAAAGAAATAACTTGAAAGTATAAAATAAATTTTAAATAATGATAGGAAGGTTAAGTTAATTATTAACTAACCTAATATACATCTAAAAGGATGTAGATGCAAGATTGTAAGAACTTGACTAAATGTTATGTAACCATTTGAATGAAGTAATTTAAAAGCATGAGATGGAAGTTGATTTAATTAACTTTAATGAAGATAGTACATTAATATAATGTAATATCAAGCTATGACGACTTAACCAAATGCTAAGTGTCGACTAAAAGAGAAGTATATATAAAGAAATACGAGAAGAATGTTAACTAAAATAATGTTAACAACCATTATATATCTAAGGTGATATAAAGACAAGGTTAAAGACTTAACTAAATGTCAAGTGTCAATTAAAGTGGAATGTAATGAGGAGGAAAAGGAATTTAAATGTAATTAAACTGATTGAACAAAGAGATGTCGTAACAAGACTTAAACACTAGATTGAACATCGAGTGACGATTAGAAGGAAATGTTTTGAAATAAAAGGATAAGATGAAGAGTCAATGCAATCTAATTGATTTCATTGTGTATATGTAACTGATGCTTGTATATATGAACTTCTAAACTATTGTAGGATAAACGCAAAGCAGTAAGCTGTAGTTGGTAAGCAACGAATCAGACAAGTCTTTCAGTTCCTATTTGCTATGTGAACTTGGTGATTAACTGTTTTAAATGTTTATTGCAAAGAGCATGATGTGTTATATATATGTTGAATGTATGAAATGTTAAAGTCAACTTATGACTACGTTGATCGAGTAAAGCATGCTGATTGAGTAAGGAACTCAATCTTTATACTTGTTATATGAACTGTAACATGTATGTTATGTCAGTCCAATGTTTATGAGATATATGTTGAGCATGTTATTATGTGCTACGTGATGCATGAAAACTGTTAGATTTTGCTGGGCTGTCGAGCTCAACCTTGCAAATAACCATTTTTGCAGGTTAAAGATTGAAGGTAACACTATGTGCTACTTGAATGCCGTGGATCAAAAATAATACACGAATATTAATATTTTAGCTAAAGTTGTTATTTCTTTATACCATGATTAAGATTCATGAGATGTACTAAATGTTTTATGATGTATAGTTTTATGTTGAGTTGTAAAGCTAATGTTAGAGTTATCTGATATGTAAAGGTTATCAGATTGAAATGTAAAATTTTATATAATAACAGTGATAAAGTGTATCATAATATAAGATTGATTCAAAGAAATGTAGATGATAAAGGTTTTGATTCAGGGAATTAAAGTAAGAAGACATAAAAGTTTAAATTATTCCGTATTATATAAAGTTTAACATCGAATAATGATGTAAAATCAGAAGGTAGATGTGTTATTAACGACCAAAGTTAATAATTAAATTGTATAAATTTTGGGGTCGTTACAAGATGTTAGACAAGAACTAGGAGGGGAGAGACGGAGAATTCCTTCGCTAGTATGCCCTACCTAAGTTTATTTGGTATTTAATTGGTCGATCAGAGTATAGGGATAAAATGTGACATGTCAATTAACCATTGTTTTGTGGCAGTGTTTGAAAATGGAATCTAAAAATATTGAGATCAATAATGAAGCACATGAGACCGTTGAGTAGCCAACGATCAATGCCCAGGATAATGTGCAACAGGAAGACAATAATCCTCAGGTAAACAACAACACCGATCAAATGATAAAAGATGAGATGTTCAGAGGCTTTATGCAATTCATGCAACATCAGGTGAGAGCGGCTCTTGTTCAAAATTCAGGTGGAAACACTGGAAACTCAAAGATGGTCACCGCTAAGAAATTTAAGGAGCTGGGACAGTCGGAGTTTTGGGGAAAGCCAGAACCACTTAAGGCAGAGACGTGGATAAAGAAGATCACCAAGATATTTGATGCCTTGGGATGCTCCGAGGAGCAAAAGGTTCCCTTTGCCACCTTCATGTTGAGAGGAGAAGCAAATTACTGGTGGGAATAAATAAAGCGTACTCAGCCTGCCGCACTCAAAATGTCTTGGGAGAAGTTTCAAGAGTTGTTCAACGACAAGTACTTTCCCGAAAGTATTCGTCACATGAAAGAGGTGGAGTTTATCAAGTTGGAACAAAACAATATGACCGTGTCGCAGTATGAGGCTAAGTTTTCTGAGTTGTCCCGGTTCGCATCCCATTTAGTTGATAATGAGGAGAGAATGACGCGAATATTTCTGCGAGGTTTAAGACCCGAAATACGTCAATACCTCATTTCTCACAAATTGTGTTTGTATTCAGATGTTGTAAATAGGGCTCAGTTATTAGAGTGTGATAATAAGTCAACCCAACCAAGAGAGAGCAGCCGGCAAGTCGATAATACAAGTGGTAGCAGTCATTAAAGTGGTGACAACAAACGTGGAGGGAATCAACATGCCAGAAATGGTAACCACTCCGGTGGTAATCATGGCCAAGATAATAGAAGTGGAAATTTCAGGAAGAGGAGATTTAATAATGATGGAAAGACATCAGCAGTAGCACCTATTGTTAAGGAAGGAGAACGACCGCCGGTCGTATGTTACAAATGCGGAGGGGAGGGACACATCAGTCCAAATTGTACGTA
Source organism: Panax ginseng (assembly GCA_020205605.1). Taxonomy (NCBI): domain Eukaryota; kingdom Viridiplantae; phylum Streptophyta; class Magnoliopsida; order Apiales; family Araliaceae; genus Panax; species Panax ginseng. The sequence continues at coordinate 92,475,526 of CM035137.1, forward strand.
GTAGTCCAAAGCATGTTACAATTGTGGAAGAGAAGGTCACTTAGCCCAATTTTGTCATGCACCAAAGTCAAGTCCAGCTGGGATGGAGGAATCAAAGGCCATCCCAGACAAGACAAAACTGGTAGTTCAAGGGAGAGCGTTTGTCATAACCTCCCAAAAAGTGAAGAATCCAAACGAGGTGATCACGAGTAAGCTAATCATAAAATCTTGCGAAGTTTATACCTTATTTGATACCGGTTCTACCCATTCTTTTATTTCTCCTACTTGCACTCAACGTTTAAATTTGACTCTGGAGAAATTAGACTTTGACTTATCAGTTAAAACTCTGTTGGGGGAAACCTTTATTACATCCACTGTTTATAAGTCTTGTTTGATTCAAATTGGTAACTGCACGTTACCTGTCAATCTTATTTCCTTAAAAATACTTGCGTTTGATGTGATTTTAGGGATTGATTGGTTAACTACTCATCATGCAAAAATTGATTGTTTTCGTAAGGTTGTTAGCTTTCATATTCCCAACTAACTTATTATGCGAATTCAAGCGACCAAACCACTAAAGTCAATCAATGTCATATCAAGCCATAAAGCTATTCATTTATTGAAAAACGGATGTCAAGCTTTCTTATCCCATATCACAGATTTAAACTAAAATACGTCAGATTTGAATGATATTTCTATTGTTAATAAATTTCCTGACGTATTCCCTAAAGAACTTCATGGCCTACCCCCAGAGCGTGAAATTGAATTTTGTATCGACCTTGAACCCGGTACAAAACCCATTTTCAAAGCCCTATATCGAATGGCTCCTGTTGAACTTTAGGAGTTAAAGACCCAACTGCAAGAATTGTTAGACATTGGTTTCATTCGTCCTAGTACATCTCCTTAGGGTGCTCCTGTTCTCTTCGTAAAGAAGAAAGATGGAAGTATGCGACTTTGTATTGATTATCGGGAGTCGAATCATGTCACCATCAATAATTGGTACCCATTGCCACACATTGATGACCTATTTAACCAATTGCAAGGCGCCAAATTCTTTTCAAAGATCGATATTCGTTTCGGATATCATCAGTTAAAGATTAAAATCGATGACATCCCAAAGACTGCTTTCAAAACTCGGTATGGGCATTATGAATTCCTAGTCATGTCTTTTGGATTAACTAATGCTCCTGCTGCCTTCATGGATATGATAAACTGAGTATTTAAGGAATATTTAGATCATTTTGTAGTCGTCTTTATTGATGACATCCTCATATATTCCAAAAGCCGTGAAGATAATGAGCAACACTTGAGGCTGATACTCCAAAAGCTTCATGAAAACAAGCTTTATGCCAAGTTAAAGAAGTGCGAGTTTTGGCTTGAGTAAGTAGCATTCCTTGGGCACATCAAATCATGGAATATCTGTTGACCCAGTAAAGATTGAAGCAATTCAAAGCTGGGAGCAACCCAAGTCAGTGACCAAAGTACGTAGCTTTCTGGGCTTAGCTAGTTATTATCAGAGATTCGTGGAAGGATTTTCTCGAATCGCTACTCCATTAACTCAGCTGACTCGAAAAGATACAAAATTCGTTTGGAGCAAGGAATGTTAGAAGAGTTTTCAAGAACTCAAGAGGAGACTCATTTTAGCACCTGTCCTGACAATACCATCTGGCTCGGAGGGATTTGTCATCTACAGTGATGCTTTGGGCAAAGGGTTAGGATGTGTTCTCATGCAACATGGGAAAGTCATAGTATATGCTTCTCGATAACTCAAAGAATATGAGAGGAATTATCCTACTCATGATCTAGAGTTGGCAGCTATTGTCTTCGCACTTAAAATTTGGAAGCATTACCTGTATGGGGAGAAAGTGGAGATCTATACGGATCATAAAAGCCTCAAATATTTCTTCACTCAAAAGGAACTCAACATGCGACAACGACGTTGGCTCGAGCTATTGAAAGATTATGATCATACCATCCAATACCATCTTGGAAAAACGAATGTGGTAGCTGACGCATTGAGTAGAAGATCATATACGGATACGAGTGCGATATTGTTAACGCAAAGACCCATTTTGTATAACTTGCAAAGGATGGAGATAGAGTTAAAGACTCCAGGGAACCACGTGATGATGGAAAATATACCAGTAGAATCGACTTTAATTGATAAAGTTGAAGATGCTCAAGCTATGGACCTGGAGCTGATGTGTATGAAGAAGAAAGTACAAGAAGGTGTTGTTCCGGAAGCAAGAATCGATGAAGAAGGAATACTTTGAGTTAACTCTAGACTTTGTGTTCTAAATGACCCTGATTTAAAGTATAAGATCATGATGGTGGCACACAACACACCATTTGCAATCCATCCTGGGAGTATCAAAATGTATCATGATCTTTAACATACATTTTGGTGGAGCAATATGAAGAGAGAGATAGTGGGGTTTATCTCAAGGTGTCTAACTTGTCAACAAGTCAAGGCGGAGCATCAAATGCCAAAAGGTCCATTGCAACCACTTGAAATTCCAGAATGAAAGTGGGAGCACATTACCATGGATTTCGTTACTGGTCTTCCCAAGGTTTCTCAAGGCATAGATTCGATTTGGGTCATTGTTAATAGATTGACCAAGTCTGCTCATTTCTTACCTATACAAGAAACTTATACACTTGAACGTCTTGCTCATGTGTACATAAATGAGATTATAAGACTGCATGGCATGCAAGTATCCATAGTTTTTGATTGGGACCCAAGATTCACTTCACGATTTTGGGTTAGTTTGCAAAAAGTTATGGGCACAGATTTACGATTTAGTTCGGCATATCATCCTCAAACGGAAGGGTAGTCAGAGAGGACTATTCAAACTCTTGAGGATTTATTAAGACTCTGTGTCCTTGACTTCAAAGGAAGTTGGAACAAGTTCTTGTCATTAGTGGAATTCTCCTATAACAACAGTTATCAAGCAAGTATTGGCATGGCTCCATTTGAGGCGTTGTATGGACGCAATTGTCATTCTCCAATATGCTGGGACCAGAGTTGGTACGTATGACTATGAAAAAGATTCAAACGATCCGGTAACGTATAAAAACCTCACAAGATCGACAAAAGAGTTATGTTGATCTTTATCGAAAGGACGTGGAATTCAATATCGGAGATCATGTGTTGTTACGTGTTGCTCCATGGAAAGGAGTTACGAGATTTGGAAAGAGAAGAAAGCTCAATCCTCGATTCATTGGCCCATTTGTAATCCTCGATCGAGTAGGAACTGTGGCCTATAGACTCGCCTTACCGCCAAGTATGTCTCGTGTTCATAATGTTTTTCACATATCTATGTTACGTAAATATGTGAAAGACCCGAACCACATTATTGAATTAGAACCAGACGAGATAGCGAAAGATTTAACGTATGAAGAGGTACCTATTAAAATCTTGGATAAGAAGGATCATATTCTACACTCCAAGGTTATACCTCAAGTCAAGGTTTTGTGGAGAACCCGCGATGTTGAGGAAATGACCTGGGAATTAGAATCCGAAATGAAATCAAGGTATCATCACCTCTTCGACATATCAAGTACGTACCCTAATTTTGAGGACGAAATTTCATAAGAAGGGGAGGTTGTAAGACCCCAACTTTTATGAATAAAGATTAAATTTTTCTCGAAATATATTATTGAATATTATGGTGTGGATATGATATAATGTTATAGTTATGGGTAATATTTTCAAATTTTACAAAGTAAGCAAGTTGTTATAAAATATTCGATTGGTCGGGGAATATTCATTTTAACAGGGAATATTTATACGATGGCACAATCATTGGTGGACCCCACAATGGAAGTATTATCGTAGTTAGAAAATGACAGAAATATCTTTTTATAAAAATAACGGCGAAAGTTTTACTGTTGAACTACCCGGTGGTAAAAGTACAGTAATACGCGTGGTTGCATAGTAGCACACGGTATTGATTATTGATGCTTACGTATGAAGCCACTCAATTTCCTCAATTATTGCTACAGTAATTGTTGCATAGTATCTCACGTTATTTGATTCAATTATTGTCACAGTGTCATCTGCATAATATTTTATATTATTAAATTAATAATTGAGACAACAAAGTTATTCATATTATTATTTGTAATATTAACGATGTCTAGAAAGTTTTGTCGAGGAGAGGTTTGGTCACCTAATTGCGCGCCAATAGGGAGAAATTCTTATCGGAAAGCCCCTTCTTTCCTATGAATGATCTGGTTGTTAAATATTGTGAGTTATAATATTAATGATGAATAATTGTTGAAGTATTAAGAATTTGTTTATTGAAGATAAGTGAATTACAAAAGTTAGAGGGGAATAATGCAAACTTAGAAAACTTTAGGGGTACTAAAGTGTAATAAGTTAAATCAATCTGGACCATTGGTGGTGGTTTTAATAGTAAATCAATCCGGACCATCGATGGTGGTTTTAAAAGTAAATCAATCTGGACCGTCGATGGTGTTTTTAGAAGTAAATCAATCTGGACCGTCGGTGGTGGTTTTAAAAGTAAATCAATCTGGATCGTCGGTGGTAGTTTTAAAAGTAAATCAATCTGGACCGTCGGTTGTGGTTTTAATAGTAATCAATATAAACCGTCCGTTCTAATAGTAAATCAATCTGGATTGTTTGTCGACGTCGGGATTTTTATTTGTCCCTTTTCGTTACGTGTTCTTTGGTGTTCTCATGTTATTTGAGATTTATTTGAAAAAACAAGTGAAAAAGGTCTGACATGTGTAATATCGACGATTTGACTTTAAGAGTCGCCAGTTGGTGTTTTTAATTGGTTGCACCAACACAACTGAAAAAGGTTTGCACATTAACCTAATGATGTAACACTGCTAAACGGGTCTGTGAAACCGAGATTCATTTGGGTTCGAGGGCTTGATTATACGGAGGGAAGGTGTTAGGCACCCCCTGACATCCGTGTTGCCACGGTGACCACCAATTTTCAAGAAACTGTTATATGAATATGTGTGTGTGTGTGTGTGGATCAATGTGCAATTATTTGGAAGTAGTGCGAGGCCTCGTTCGCACCTATATACAAAGGGTTTGAATTTATAGAAAAATTTAGTTTTAAACATAATATAGCAATAAAGTTTTGTAAAAGAGGTTTTTCAAACCCTATGCTTAATAGGAATTGAGACCTTTTCATACTTCCATTTTATGATTAAATGTTCGGCTTGTTTACTTTTATTTTCAAGATGTGAGGCATATTCAAGAAAATAATATAAAGTAGTGCCGAACTACTCATGGGCATGACAGCCATCCAAGGAAATTCAGACACCGTAAATAATGTACAAGCTGCTTACAACTGAAAATATCCATCACGGGAACCAAATATAGATTCATTAGATTGAATCTGTGATCACATGATTCCTAGGCTCACATGATGCCACAGTTTATATGAAAAGCAGTAAGAAGTTATATATATAAAAGCTGTAAATATATATATACAGATATAATCAACCACCACGAAGCACTTCCATGGGGGATCGAAAATGTAAATATATAAAAGCGGTAAATATATATATGGACATGATCAACCACCACGAAGCACCTCCATAGGGGATCAGAAATGTAAATAAAGCTATAAAAGATGATCAACCACCACGAAGTAAACTCCAGGCAGGACTAAATATAAATAAAGCAGTAAAAGGCCTCGAAGTAAACTCCAGGCCTGACAGAAATATAAATATAAATATATATATATATATAAGCAAGTAAATGCTCTAGACATAAGTCTAGACTCAATCGAGGCATAACTCGATAATTTTAGTCCATATATAAATATATACATATATAAGTATATATATATATATATACAGACAGAAATGAAAACCACGGACCGAAGTCTAGGCATACGCACATAACATGACTCTCAATGTGAAGAATATTCTGTGCAAAGATGAATAGAAAGGCTTTATAGAGTGTGAGAAGGCTTACAGTGGGCTGCCAAAGCAGGCTTCTATGACTCTATATGGATAAACACTCAGCTCCTGCCGGTAAAAATAGCTATATGTGAGCTAATAGGTGTTTAAAATGAGAAAACACTAAATATGGGGTGTATATAGAGCAAATTGGACAGCGCTTCCTCTCCTTTTTTCTCTTTAATATGGCCACCCCAAGCCCTGTATTTATAAAGGGGGAGTGTACCAACGGCATGAGATGAACTCGTATGGTCTGTCCGGGTGCCCTGGGCTCATGGTCCCTCCATCTCAAGCACGTGCACTGCGTAATCGCGATGATGTCCGCTTGAACTTGCAGAACTTCAATCCGAGCATCCGAACGAGGTATACAAGACCATATTCGGACTAATATTGTCGAGAGTTATACAATAACATGGGATTAGAGGTTGTACGATGTCAAGAAGAGGGGACTATGCCCATGGTCTTTAAGCTTCAAATTCTATTCGGTGTGCTGCCACGCGTAATAGTCACTCAGGATTGAAACTCCTTGGCTCTTGTGGGACATTATTGTGTAGCAATGTATGTATGAAATGTTGAGACGGGGCACAGGGGTTGAGGTGGCAAGATGACAATTTGACTCCTCATCGGGGTTATCTCCGGTTTGAGCTGATAGCAGACATTGCTCAGGGTTACATCTGAGATTGGACTGCTGCAAGTGTTTGAATTCCGCAAGGTCATCTGTAAGTGTGCCTGTCTTCCCAGTGTTAGCTCTGGGTCTTTGGAATGAGTGCCTCGGCAGGGGGTCTGAGATTGAAGCTGATCGCATGCATTTGAAATAAGCATTTCTGCAGTTATCGTCGGAACTGCAACTACATTTCTTGGGGTTATCTCCAAGGATGAAACTAGGGGTTATCTCCGAGGTTGGAATTGATACTCCCGGTGTGTGTTCCGGGGTTAAGCATGAACTTTCAGTAGTATCCAGAATGGATGTGAGCTATCTTCCAGGGTTATCTCTGAAAGATGAATCTACCCTTCTACAATTTACTAACAAGTGTGCAGAAAATTTTGAGTGTCTACAGATGACCCTCTTTATCATATTCATGCAAAACAAGGCATGGATAGGATAAAGAATCCTAGACACTTGAAATGCAATAAGATAAACATGATGCTATGTGCAGCAACAAGATGCAAATGTATGATGCATGTGGGTTGAAATGATTGTCGGTTCCCTATTAATCTTGTCGGGGATGACAATCAGTAATGTCTTGGACATGAGATCCAAGTCTTCAAGGATGTTGATGTAGGGGCTATCACCAAAGTTATGGATCCTTGATACAGACATTTACTCCATAGAGGTGCCTCTCGTGTACAAGAGATCTGTGGAATAAAGCTTTGTCTGTTTGAGGATGTGTATAACATATTCCATCACCGGTCCTCTCCGATGAGGATGGTCTTCTCTGGTTTGTGTCACCAGCATATACTATGATCTTTGTTGGAGTTACTGCCAATAGCATATACTTCTCTATTGCGCAAACTATCAAAGCTGCTTGACATTCATTGATGTGTGTATCAATGATTGCATTACGTTGTAACCCTTGTTGGGGAGTATGTCAAGGCTGCTTGACCTTTATTGACGCGTATATCAATGGTTGAATCACGTTGTGACCCCCGCCGGGGATACTTTATCAATGTCTGACTTTGGCACTGTAACCCCTGCCGGGGATACGTTTCTTCAATGGGTTTACTTGACATCGGTTGAGGTAATGTCAAGGTTACTTGACCTTCATTGATGTGTGTATCAATGGTTTCGATGGGTTTACTTGTCACCAGCTGAGATATTGTAAAGGTTGCTTGACCTTCATTGATGTGTGTATCAATGGTCGAGAATGCGTTGTAACCCTCGCCAGGGATACATGGTTGTTTGAAATTTTTGCGTTGTAACCCCTGCCGGGGATACGTTATCAATTTATAACTTCGGCATTGTAACCCCCGCCGGGGATACTTTTAGCGGCATCGGACCTGTGTGAGGTATTGCCGAACATGATTTACAAAAGCTAAAATCACTAGTATAGTATACCTTGTATTTAGGCGAATACCAATGAGCGATGTGGGGAGCCAGATTTGGCCCATGAGAACTAGGATTCCAGGCTATTCCGCTCAATTGCGTAGCGTTTTTATTCCTGATTTGGCCTTTTCAACTTATGAGACCTCCTTTGTAACTCAAACTAGACCGATCCAAAGGTGTGGGACCCATGAGTTGACTCCCACTCTGGAGGAGTATGCACGTTTGACGATGCTGCCATTGGACAGACCTTGCGTGCATATGGCTGCTGGAGATATGAGTAGGCAATTCATGACCCTCACTGGCTTGAGGCATAGAGTGGTGCAGAATGAGATCACATCTGGCCACGTTATATCCCAGCATTTTTTGTTTGATAGATTGGGCTTAGAGGATAGTTATGCACATATTCCGGGGATTTCACCACATCGGAGGATCATTGGTGTTCAGCCAGAGTGGATGTACTGCTATTGTGCGTACTGTCGTATGTCTATATACCACGATACATGGATGAGTTGGACATTGGCGTCATTATGGTAGTGAGAGCTCTCAGGGAGGGTCACACCATCATACCGATGATCATCGTAGAGACTCTGAGGTCAACTTCATACTGCTGCACTTATCTGGTAGGAGTGTTTACAGGCAGCTCGATCATGTTGTACGTGTGGTTTATGTCACACTTGAGACCGATTGGCACTTTTAGATGACATGGATATTATTTCACCCATGATATAGCAATGTCATACTCCTTTCAGCCTGCGAAGTATATAGATGCTGCATCTTGGTCAGCTTTCCTGGCAAGGATTGGATATCCGTTTGCTATATTGCAGTGTACAGGGCTTAGTTCACCCTATAGCTTCATTACTCATGCTCCGGGCATGGATTATCTTCCTCTAGCTGGTTTGAGAGGCATTATTACTTACCACCCACTGGTCGTGATGTGTCAGTTTGACCAGTTCCAGGACTTCCATCCTTTGAGGGGGCTTCAAGTCAGCACTTCGTTTCTTGGCATTTATTAGCAGAGGACAGATCCAGGTTGTATGCCTATTGGGATCAACGAGAGCTATCTAAGTTTTCTATCAGCCATCTGGGTTGTTCTACAGAGTATTCCGCAAGGATGAAGACAGAGACTACATCGACTGTGGTAGTATCCACAGTGCATGGGACTGATTCCGATGATGAGGAGCCTATGGAGGAGGCTAATATTCCCATCGAGGAGGATTTTGCTCTTTGGGTTGCCAAAGATTTGTGATGGATTCTCCCACTATGAGTGCTCTCGTCATTCAAGATTCAAAGATGACAAGATTCTGGAGCAGAGAGTCTACATCTGATGACCTATTATAGAGATCAGGATAGGGAATCAACGTTGACAGCTCTTGATGGGAGAGACGCCGCTCTGTTAGAGAGAGATGAGGCTAGATCAGCCAGAGATGCATTGATTATGGAGCGGGATATTGCCCTATCTGTTCGGGATGTGGCCATCGCAGACAGTACTTCAGTGAGATCTCATACGACTGGAATCCTTGCCGATATGAGTGCATACATCGATGAGCATCATGCCACTATGCAATTAGCCTCTGATCTCTTAGCTCGTGTAGATACCATTGGGCATGAGCTTGCAGCGTTACCTCCTTCTTCAAAGAGGGATGATATGCTAGATCTGATAGTCCGCATACACACAGATCCGTAGATAGCCTTGTATTTTCCTGCACAGACTAGCTTAGCAATTTTATCATGTAAAACACATATGTATATATCAAACAATATTATATATGGCAGAGAATATATTTTGATTTTCTTCCCTTTCAGTTGTGCCTTGATACTTGCTTGATATTTGCCTGTTTCTTCAGGACTTTGTGATCTGGATGCATTCTGAACTCATCCTTAATATGTGGACATTGAGCCATCGCAGGATCTTTCAGAACGAATCATTGTTCTGTATGTATCCCTACCATCTTTAGTGTCTTGGGACTGGTTTCTGTATGGAAATGTGGAGAGGAGTATGGCTTTTCCTCTCTAAGATTGACCACACCATATATGGTTGCCAGTACTTCTATTTGTGAGAAGCCTAGTTAATTCCATCTCTTATGGATTGGTGTTGCTCTTTGAGGCACAGCCGCAACTTAGATGGTCACTGAATCTCCTATTAGTGAGGAGAGGTTGGGTAATTCCATCCCTTTGGTCTGAAGCCGATGAAATGTGGTGGATTGAAGGTTGATCCCAGTACCGTGTGACAAGTATTTTTGTTCTGGTAGGGGGTTAGACCGAACCATAAATGGCTGCCTACGTACTACTATTGAAGAGGAGATCAAGTCTGCATAGTTCGAACCTGGTGTAAGAGGTTCAACGCTGAATGTGAAAGGCAGATGAATGTAGAATCTTTATTGATGAAGAAGAGTGTAAAAGTGTTTTTGTGGTTTTTGTTTTTGTAGAGAAAGGGCATTAATGTTTTTGTTATTTTTTGTTTATTGCGACTGGGCCATATAGAATATGGTTGCCTATGCCGTGTATCAGGGAAATTAGGTCGACGTAGTTCGTCCCTCAGGACGAATTACAGCCAAAGAGAAGTACGAATTCCATGTACATGTTATACTGCGGGGAGAAGAAAGTTTGATCCCATGATTGGGACAAACTGCAGGTGTGGAAAAAGTTTGATCCCGTCTTCAGGACAAATTACAAGCGTAGAAAAGTTTAATCCCATCTTCAGGATAAACTGCAGGTGTGAAAGGTTCAATCCCGTTTTCAGGATAACCGAAATTGTGTGAAAATTTTGAAATGAGGTGAAACCAGTCTGCTGGTTTGAAGTGTATGTTTCCCTGAGAGGCAGAAGAGTGTGTATAAAGGGTTAGAAAAATTGGAATGACTGGTGATTTGATGATCACAAACCAGGATGTTTGCTTGATGATAACCTCAGATATAGTACCGTTTCATGGTGTCCGAGTTGAGAAGCTGTGGAAATTCATCGTTGTCCATTTCCTGTAGTCTGGGAGCGCTTCCTGTCAATACCTCCTTGACAACAAACGGGCCTTCCCAGTTAGGTGCGAATTTTCCCTTAGATTAATATTGGTTGTCAATGATCTTCTTCAAAACCAAGTCATGTTATTTGAATTGCTGTAACTAGACTTTTCTATTGTAGGATCTAGCGATCCTTTGCTGATATAACTGACCATGGAAGATAGTCGCGGTTCGCCTTTGGTCTATCAGAGACAATTAGTGATACCTGTCTTGTACCCATTGGTCTTCATCCAGTTGAGCGTCCATCAACACTCTGAGGGATTCCATTTCCACTTCTATGGGGAACACTACTTCCATCCCATAAGCTAATGAGTAGGGGGTTTCCCCAGTGGAAGTACGCATTGAAGTTCTGTAGGCTAATAAGGTCAGAGGCAAGAGGTTAGGCCATCCTTTGTGATTGACGGGCATTTTCTGCATGATCTTCTTGATGTTTTTATTAGCCGCTTCAACAGCACCATTCATCTTTAGACAATATATGACAGAGTTAAGGTGTTTGATGTGGAATTTACTACTTAACTCCTCCATCATTTTGTTGTTGAGGTTCTTAGCATTTTCTGACACAATGACCTCTGGTTGTCCATATCAACAAACAATATTGTTTCTGATGAAAGCAATGATGACTTATTTGGTAACCCTGGGGAATGAGGCTTCTTCTACCCATTTGGTGAAGTAGTCGATCATGGTGAATATGAATCGATGTCCATTACTGGCTTTGGGCTTGATGGGCCCGATCACGTCCATTCCCCACATTGAGAAGGGCTATGGCGAACTCGTATTTTGGAGTTCCCTTGGAGGGGTGTGGATAGAATTCCGATAGCACCTCTTGACGTGATCATCACAGTCAGCTTTGATCATAAGCCAATAATGCGCTGTTCTGAGGATCTTCTTAACAAGTAGGGGTCCGCTCATGTGTGGGCCACATACTCCACCATGGATCTCATCCATGAGCCTCTAAGCTTGGTCTTTGTCCAGATATCTGAGGAGACCTAGTCCTACATCTCTTTTATAGAATGCATCTTCGCTCAGGTAAAATTTCATAACAAGTCGATGGATCCGCCTTTTATCAGTTAGGCTCGCCTCAGCGGGTGTAGATCTATCTCGCAGATACTCCTTGATATGCTGATACCAAGGGTTTTGGATGGGAGGTAGCTCATCCGATATTTCTCCAATATAGTTCCCATAAGCTGGGTCTTTTTCAGGGCAAATGTGATGTTTGGCATGTTTTCCTTGTTAGGTATGTGAATCAAGGAGGCCAATGTTGCTAGTGCATCCACAAAGTCATTCCTATTATGAGGAATGTTTGAAAAGGAGATTTCTTCGAACTCTAAAGCCATTTGTAAAACTTGCCGATGGTAAGGCTGAAAAAGTAGTTCTTTGGTTTGATAGATTCCTGTGGATTGTTTGATTACCAACTCTGAATCCCCAAAGACAGTTAACCGACTGATGCCCATTGAACGAACAAGTTTTAGCCCCATGATACAACCTTCATACTCAGTTGTGTTGTTGGTGCTTTGAAATCGTAATTTAACAAGAACGGATAATCGCTGCCCCGTGCATCAACACTAGAATCGCTCCAGCTCGTAACCTTCAGATAATGACTCCATCGAAATACATTTTCTACGCATAAAGCATGCATCATATTGATGGTGTTATCGAATCGCCATTACCCTTCATCAGGAAAATATGTTTCTAAGGGTTTGTAATCCCTGCGCAGTCTGACGACGGCGATTGATCCGCAGTTCCTTGACCTTTGATAGACTTTTACGTCATATAGACGATTTCAAATTGTTGTAGGATCAACTCCCATCTGGACAGCCGACAATTAAGTATGGGCTTACTGAACACGTACTTGAGAGGATCCACATGGGATATGAAATGGGTTGTGTGACCATAGAGGTAATGTTGTAACCTCATGGAAGCCCATGCTAAAGCACAACAAGTCTTCTCAATTAGAGTGTACTTGTGTTCACTGCTACTGAATCTTTTGTTGAGGTAATAGATAGCTCGTTCTTGGCCTCTATCGTCTTTTTGCCCCAGCATACAACCCATGGCATTGTTATTAATGGATAGGCACATGAACAGGGGAACATCATCCCTGGGTAATACCAAAATAGGAGCGTTAACCAGCTGCTCTTTGATTGTAAGGAAGGCTTTCTGACACTCATCGTTCCATTTCATAGAGGAGTTCTTCCTTAACAATTTGAAGATGGGATTACATGTTGCTGTGAGTTGAGAAATAAACCTGCTAATGAAGTTGATTCTTCCCAAAAATCCCCGTATTTCCTTCTCTGTCTGAGGAATGGGCATTTCCTTGATGGCCTGGATTTTGGTGGGATCCAGCTCAATCCATTTGTGGCTGACTAGAAAACCTAGCAACTTACCTGATTTGACACCAAAGGCGCACTTGGCTGGATTCAGTTTCAAGTTGTACTTATGCAACCTGTTGAATAACTTTTGAGATGGTCTAAGTGGTCTTCCTCCCTTTGGGATTTGACAATGATGTCATCCACGTAGATCTCTATCTCTTTGTGTATTAAATCATGGAAAAGAGCCATCATAGCTTGCTGGTAGGTTGCCCCGGCATTTATGAGGCCGAATGACAACTGTCTGTAGCAGAAGATTCCCCAAGGTGTGATGAAAGCAGTTTTCTCATGGTCCTCCTCAGGGACCATAATCTGATGATACCCCGCGAAGCAATCAGCAAAGGAGTACATGCCGTATTGAGCAGTATTGTCAAAAATGTGGATAAAGGGCACAAGAAAGCTATCTTTAAGGCAAGCTTTGTTCAGATCCCGATAATCCACACAAACTCGCACCTTTCCCTCTGGTTTAGGCAAGGGAACAATATTGGATATCCATTCCGGATATGTAAACACCATGATAATGCCAGCTTGAAATTGTTTCACAATTTCCTCTTTAACCTTTAAACTCCACTTAGGTTTCAATCGCCTGAGCTTCTGCCTGACAGGCTTATATCCCTCCTTAATGGGAAGGCGATGAAGAACAATGTCAGTGGACAAACCCACCATGTCTTCGTGAGACCATGCAAACACATCCTGGAATTGGGTTAAAAGCGCAACCATGTCATTCCGTTGGTTTGGGGTTAAGTCTGAACCAATCTGGATTAGCTTAGGGCTTTCTAAAGTTCCAAGATTGAAAGAAGTGGTTTGATCAAGGTTGGGTTTAGGTTTGTCTGCGACCCATTCCTTAATCTCCTGAGGTGTCTCAATGTCCTCTTGTATTTGCATCAAGTCTGAGTCCAACTTTGCATCAAAGTTGCAATCCTTATGGAGAAAAGGCACCTCATTAGCAAGTACAGGCAGATCTAAATTCAGGGTCCTGAAACAAAATTTGCTTTCACTTAATATATGAAACTGTTTAATCATACACAAGTGTTAGCATGTACTGATAAAATAACTGCTAATACTGTATAAAAAAGTAAGAAATTAAAGTTATCTATAGGGCAGAGGGATTTTTCCGCCCGTTTTACCCTCGTCGACTAATGCATAGAGTGCTGCTCCAATTGTCAAGGGAAAAGTCCTGATGGCTGTCAACGTCCTCCTTTTCCCGAATGATGACCATAACATCTAGGAAATCATCGTCTAGGGTGTATCTATTTGTATGTTCATCATGGACAATGATGTGTATGCCTGACATCATCAAGGCGATGTCATGTTTACATTTCTGCTCCCTTTCTTCCACTTCGGGATCAGGAATCAGCACCTCTATTGCTTTGAATGGTACTTTGTTTTGGGAAACAAAGATAGCCATAACATGTAATTTGGCACCTTTCTAGGAGACTCATATTAGCTCATGAGGTGCAGTGGAGAAAAAATCGCCAGGTATGTAAAGCTTGAGGAACCTGCTTGTGCTTATGAGGATTCATGTGACTAGACTGGCTGAATAGCCTAGTCCGGATGTCCCAGTTTGACTGGACACTTGAATAGGGTACTTAATACCCTGCTAATTTTTACCAAGCCCTTGTCCAGGCTGATGACCCAATGACATCATTTCTTGAGTGGCCGACATAACCTCGACAGAAATTTTGGGTACGAGAAGTGGTGCTCCAATAGGATGGTATTGCGTGTTACTCACTTCCAAGGTATAAAAACTGGCCGGCTCAACTTTTGAATTGAAGTTGATGATTGGTAGGTTTCCTTGTTCAGGACATTTCGGCTCAGCGTTGACAGTAATTAGGTTATTATTGACAATGTATTTAAGTTATTGATGTAGTGTAGAAGGAACGACTCCAGCCATATGGATCCATGGTCTCCCTAATAGCATGTTGTATCCTGAACCTATCTTGAGGATGTGGAAGGATACATTGAATGTATTTGGACCAATTTAAATTGGCAGCTCAATCTCTCTGACAGAATTTTATCGGGATCCATCAAAAGCTTTGATAACCTTATGGCTGCTTCGAATCCATTTGAGATTGACGTTCATCTTCACCAAGATGGCATAAGGACAGATATTCAGAGACGAACCTCTATCTATCAAAACTCCAGCTAACATATATCCAAAGGATAAAACTGCAATATGCAATGGCTTGTAATGACCGGTCCCTTCGGGAGGTATGTCGTCATCAGTGAAGGATATCACATTGTTGTTAAAAATGTGATCAACCAGATGTTGAAATTTTTCCACATCCACTGATTTTGGCAAGTAGGCTTCTTCCAAAACCTTTAATAAAATCTTCCTGTGATCTTCGAAAGAGAAAACCATGTCCAGTATTGAGATCTGATGTGGAGCTTCTCTTAAGCTTAGAACCACCTTGGCTTCATTATGGCCCATAGTGCGGAGGAATTTTTCAATCTTCTCCATGGGAATCTTCCCCTTTGCTTTGATGGCGGGCTTCATCACCCTCTGAGGATGATACAGTGGATTTTCCTTCGAAAGTGTAGCAATAGTATGAGATGTGGATCCTTCAACTTCTCCATAATTCCATGGAACTTTGTGTAAGCTGACAACAAGATACTGTGGTTTGAAGGGTAAAGAAATTGGCTCCGGTGCGGCCACTTCCAAAGGATTGTCAGCTCATTTGAGTTGAATTACTTGTATGTGAAATGATTTGACAGTCTCATCAGCCTCAACGGATATAACTGCTACTGATCCCTTCCATTTGGTAGGACATGTATTCCCACTCTCGAGTAGCATAGTGTCATTGTCTGCCAATTGCTGGACACCGCTATCAATTAGATTCTAAATAAGGTGGCGGAGTGCCCAGCATTCTTTTGTGTTATGACCGCGAGAATGTGAATGATATTGACATACTCCATCGAAGTTGAACAGTCTTAAACGGGGATTAATTGGAGGTAGAAGGGAGGTAATTCTTCCTTCGTTGATTAGCATCTGAAATAACTCCTCCATAGGTTGGCCCAGGTATGTAAATTCCCTTTGATTAGCAAAATCCCGACGGGCTTTAGCATTTTCTCTCTTTACAACCTTATCCTCCATAGCTTCTCTTTCTGAAGGTGATGGTGGAGCATTCATAACAAAAGGAAGGAGATAGGCATGCTCCTGGCTGACTAATTGGTGTGTGACAATTGCTCAATTTGCTTGCAAAGAGCTTTCATCTTTCGTTCCATAAAAAATTGAAACTTTGCATAATCCCATATGTCAACACCATCTTTGATGGTCTGGGATGATTCACCGTTAAAATTGGAACTTTGTCCTACGCTCCAACTGATCATGTTGACCTCTTCTTCTTTGTGTTGAGGAAGAGAGTTATCTTGTACATGAGGCTGATCTGGTTTGGTAACCACAATCTCACCATTGTCTATCAAATCCAGGATCTTGTGTTTCAAGGCCAAACAATCTTGAGTATCATGTCCAGGTGCTCCGGCATGATAGGCACACTTCCGAGTAGCATTGAAACCCCTACCATTAGGGTTGGCTGGTGGAAGAAGACGCATAATTTTCTTCTGAGTAGTCAGAAGAACAAGAATATTCTTGAGCGAGTCCCCTAAGGGTGTGAACGTTCGAGGTCGCTTTGCATCTCCAGTTTTAGGCAATGGAGGATTTGAAGACTGTGCTTGGAAAGGGGAGTAGTTTTTCCTCTGTATAGGCATGTTCTGACTGCCATTTTGACCTTGTAGTATCAAGGAAACATCCTCCTCTTTCTTTTTATGAACCCTCCGGGGGTTGTTTCCATAAGATTCGGACTGGATGTCTTCAGCAACTGCTTTAAGAGTGGCTAGGTCTTGATTCTTACCGGACTTCAATCCCATCTCAGCCATCTCTCCGTGCTTGATCATTTCAGAGAATGGTTTGCCAATACTAGCTAAGACTCTTTCATAGAAAGGAGCTTCCTGTATGTCTATAAAAGTCATGACCATTTTTGATTCTATCATGGAAGGAATAACTTGAGCAGCAAGGCGCCTCCACCTTTGAGCATACTCTTTGAAAGACTCATTAGACTGTTTCTTGACCTTGGTAATCTGGTACCGGTCAGGAGCCATCTGAGATTGAAAACTGTATTGAGTGAGGAAGGCGTGCACTAGCTCTTCCCAGCTATGGATCTTTGAGTTGTCTAATCTGGTATACCATGAACGGGCTTCTTCAGTCAGACTCTTCTGGAACAGGTGCATTCTGAGCTTCTCATTTTCCGCATAAGATCCAAGTTCTCCAATGAATATCTTCAAATGTGTGTAAGGATCCCCTAATCCATCATACTTTTTAAAGTCAGGGGTTTTGAATTTCTCTGGATAATGAACACCAGGGAATATGCAAAGATCATCATATGAAACACTTCCATATGTTCCAATCCCTTTGAGAGCACGGATTGTTTCTTCCATTTGAAGGACCTTCTTCCTGATATCACCGGTGTCTAGATCTCCTTTGAGATGGGTGTTTTCAGGGTCTTTGTTGGTCGTATCCAACAAAGGTTCTGGATTTATTTTATCCAAACCTTGTGCTCCTCCTTGTGTAGAGGATTCTGTATGTGTAGGCATCTTTGTACCCTGAGTAGATTGATGCAATTCTTTTAGAAGAACAGCCAAATCTGTAATTTGTTTACTCACACTACTAGAAAAACAAGAATACATGACGGAATTTTGTGATAGTTTTTAAAAACAATCACAAAAGATAGTAATTTGTGATGGACTTTTTAAGCAATCACAAAATAATAGTATATATGATCGCTCTTAGTGATGACTATTCTTGCCATCAATGTATTATAATTGTGATGACCATGTCAATCACACTAATTTTTTTATGCAAGATAAATTTTCTTTTTGTGACGCACGAAGTCATCACTTATAGATATCCCCTTTTGTGATTGCATTTAAGCTATCACTAATATTTTAATGTAAGAAATAATCAAAACAATATTTTATGACGGTCGTGACAATCATTAAAAAAGATAGATTTTTGTGACGACTTTTATTTGCAATCACAAAAAGAAAGTATTTTGTGATGGAATTTTCAAGTCATCACAAAACAATAAAATATATGATGGCTCTTAGCGATGACTAATTTTACCATCATTATAGAGTATTTGTGACTACCATTGCAATCACCAAATCTTATGTGGAAGTAATTTTGTTTAGTAAGTCAACTCACATATGTTTCCTTTTATATTTTGTTTTAAAATTATAATCATGATCTGGACTTTGGTGTAGTGGTAATACTCGTTATTTAGTTTGCAAATGGGAGAGGGTTCGAATCCTACAAGTATCATTTGATACAATTAATATAGATACAATTAATACAGTGAGATAAATTATATGTAAGTAGAGATTCACGTTCTTTCATTTGATCCCTAAAGTCTTATTTTTTTGTGATGACTTTGATAATCACAATAGATTTTGTGTTAATGTGATTGTATTAATCATCAGAAAAGCACTAAGTGTTTGTGTGATTGCCAAAACCATCACGTAAAACCTTTCATGATGGGCGTATACAAGACGGCCATTGTGATGCTTAAAGCCATCACATAAACCTTTCGTGATGGTTTTCCTACTTTTTATGATGGATTTTGGCCATCACAAATGACCATTTTTTTAGTAGTGTCAATCCGTCAAATTCTTCTCGAGAAACAACATTAGACTGGTCAAAAGAAGACATGATTGGTTATAGGCTCGTGGCCTTTTTGGATTTTGAGCGGGTAACAGGCCCAATTATTTCCCTATAAAAGACTTTTGTGGTTTAGTCTTAGGGATAATGTAAATGCTATCATTATATGTCCATTTTAGGAATATCATCCTACAAAAACGGGTGTTAATTTGATAACATGTCATGTATGCACAAATATTTTTCATATTTTCCATTACATAAAGATGAACATGGAATGAAATTACAAGTAAATGCTTTTACAAGTAATAGAAAAATGGAAAGCATGAAGAGACTTTCCTCCGCGTTTGGTTTATGAGAGGTTGACCTATCTTAGAGTTACTCTTGCGGCTTTTTGGCATGAAGGTCCCCAGATCATCGCAATCTACTTGACGGGAAGTTAATTCGGTCTTTTAACTAGAGCGAATTTGGGTGGTGCCTTTCCTGAGCCTCGTTGGAATTAGTCTTCCTACAAGTCCAGTAATCAAACACCGACAGGATAGCCTCCTGGTGGAGGAACCACACAACATACATTCACATATAACATGTCTCACCATTTATGAAAATGATGACATGTATGAAGCACTAATATCACAAATAGATATTTTGCAGTGCAGTAAGTAAATGCATTCATACATATTCATCATAAATGTAAATGCAACATTCACACACAAGCATATAACAGTTTTGAAAAGCTTGTAGTAGCGACTTAAGCCCTCTTACTGGAATCCCCAGCAAAGTCGCCACCTGTCGACGTCGGGATTTTTATTTGTCCTTTTTCATTACTTGTTCTTTGGTGTTCTCATGTTATGTGAGATTTGTTTGAAAAAATAAGTGAAAAAGGTCCAACATGTGTAATGTCGACGATTTGACTTTAAGAGTCGTCAGTTGGTGTTTTTAACTGGTTGCACCAACGCAACCAAAAAGGGTTTGCACATTGACCCAATGATGTATCACTGCTAAACGGGTCTGTGAAACCGAGATTCATTTGGGTTCGGGGGCTTGAACCCCCCGACATCCGTGTTGCCACGGTGACCGCCACTTTAGAAACTATTATATGAATGTGTGTGTGTGTGTATCAATGTGCAATTATTTGGAAGTAGTGCGAGGCCTCATTCGCACCTATATACAAAGGGCTTGAATTTATAGAAAAATTCAGTTTTAAACAGAATATAGCAATAAAGTTTTGTAAAAGAGGTTTTTCAAACCCTGTGCTCAATAGGAATTGAGACCTTTTTATACTTCCATTTTATGATTAAATGTTCGGTTTGCTTACTTTTATTTTTGAGATGCGAGGCATCTTCGAGAAAATAATATAAAGTAGTGCCAAACTCTTCATGGGCATGACAGCCATCCAAGGAAATTCAGACACCATAAATAATGTACAAGCTGCTTACAGCTGAAAATGTCCATCACGGGAACCGAATCTAGATTCAGTAGACTGAATCTGTGATCACATGATTCCTAAGCTCACATGATGCCGCAGTTTATATGAAAAGTAGTAAGCAGTTATATATATAAAAGCTGTAAATATATATATATATATATATATAGACATGATCAACCACCACGAAGCACCTCCATGGGGGATCAAAAATGTAAATATATAAAAGCGGTAAATATATATATATAGACATGATCAACCACCACGAAGCACCTCCATGGGGGATCAGAAATGTAAATAAAGCTGTAACAGATGATCAACCGCCACAAAGTAAACTCCAGGCGGGACTAAATGTAAATAAAGTAGTAAAGGCCTTGAAGTAAACTCCAGGCCTGACAGAAATGTAAATATATATATATATATATATATATATATATAAAAGTAGTAAACGCACCAGATGTAAAATCTAGGCTCATCAGATATGTCTGACAACAGTTTATATATATAAGTATATATATATATATATAAAAGCAATAAACGCTCCGAATGTAAAATCTGTGCTCATCGTATGAGTTCGATAGCTTGATTTATATATATATATATATATATATATATATAAAAGCAAGTAAATGCTCAGACATAAGTCTAAGCTCAATCGAGGCATAACTCGATACTGTTAGTCCATATATAAATATATACATATATAAGTATATATATACAAACAGAAATGAAAACCACGGACCGAAGTCCGGGCATACGCACACAACATGACTCTCAATGTGAAGAATAGTGTGTGCAAGATGAAGAGAAAGGCTTTATAGAGTGTGAGAAGGCTTACAGTGGCCTGCCAAAGTAGGCTTCTATGACTCTATATGGATAAACACTCAGCTCCCACCGATAAAATATAGCTATATGTGAGCTAACAGGTGTTTAAAATGAGAAAGCACTCAATATGGGGTGTGTATAGAGGAAATTGGACATGGCTTCCTCACCTTTTTTCTCTTTAATATGGCCACCCCAAGGCCTCTATTTATAGAGGGGGTGCTGCAGTGTACTGCCAGAGCATGCAGATGCTCAACGCGCAGGGGTGCCCCGGGCTCTGCGGGTCCCGCCGTCTCAAAGTACGTGCACTCGTGCACTGTGATGTCCGCTCAAACTTGCAGAACTTCAATCCGAGTATCCGAACGAGGTATACAAGACCATCTTTGGACTGCTTTTGTTGAGAGTTACGCAATGACATGGGATTAGAGGTTGTACAAAGTCAGGAAGAGGGGACCATGCCCATGGTCTTCAAGCTTCAAATTCTATCTGGTGTGCTGCCACGCATAATAGTCACTCGGGATTGGAACTCCTTGGCTCTTGTGGGACATTATTGTGTAGCAATGTATGTATGAAATGTTGAGATGGCGCACAGGAGTTGAGGTGGCAAGATGACAATTTGACTCATTGGGGTTATCTCCGGTTTGAGCTGATAGCAGACGTTACTCAGGGTTACATCTGAGATTGGACTGCTACAAGTGTTTGAATTCCGCAAGGCCATCTGTAAGTGTGCATGTCTTCCTAGTGTTAGCTCCAGGTCTTTGGAATGAGTGCCTCGGTAGGAGGTCTGAGATTAAAGCTGATCGTATGCATTTGAAACATGCATTTCCGGAGTTATCGCCAGAACTGCAACAGCATTCCTTGCGGTTATCTCTAAGGACAAAACTTGGGGTTATCTTCGAGGTTGGAATTGATACTCTCGGTGTGTGTTCCGGGGTTAAGGATGAACTTCCGCTAGTATCCAGAATAGATGTGAGATGCCTTCTAGGATTATCTCTGAAAGACGAATCTACCCTCCTGCAATGTCAGTAACAGGTGTATAGAAAATTTTGAGTGTCTACACCATTCATGAATCAGTTACTATTTAGTCCATTCTCCTATAAATAGAAGCTTAATCCTTCTTTCATTCTCACCAATTCACTGAGATTCATAAGAGACACTATAGAGAGAGAAACTATAGAGAGCAAGAAGAAGAGTATTCTGCTACTTCACTATTGCAGTATCCAGCCTTCTACTAAGGTAAGGGGTATTATTTCTTTCGTATTCATAAAGAATACTATTTTTCGTATTCATCCTGTAATATATCGGAATAACCTATCTAAACGGATCACGTACCGTATGACAGGTGAAAATCCATTTGCAGTTTCGTATGTTATTTCTTTTCATATTCTTAAATCTAAACTTACAATGGTAAGTATTGCTTCTATAATCCATGAAATTAATGGAAAATTCTTGAGTTTTGCGCTTCATCCAGTATCGTTTTATTAGAATATTGATCTGAACTTTCTTATTAAATATCAATATTTTCACCCGGGATACTATTCATGGGTTACTAGTCACCCAGTTACTATTCACTATAATATTATTCACTCGGGTATTCGGGGCACTTTTCATGATTGGGGTACTATTCATGATTGGGGTACTTTTCATGATGGTATTCGGGCACTTTTCATGTCGGGGTACTATTCACGGGGTACTATTCCTGAAGTACTATTCACAGGGTACTATTCACGGGGTACTATTCACTGAAAAATTTATTTATTTTCTATCCAAATTATTTTTGATACATGGATATTATTCTTGAATTTTACTCCACAAAGCAGTATCATGTTGACAATTTGGACATTATTGAATTCTGGATAAATTAAATTATAAATCTTTAAAAATTTATCCTTTGTTTTCTTTTAATTGAATTCTTATATCATTGTCATCATCCTCATGCTTATATTATGATGAAAGTCATTTTTGGCTTACGTGCATAGATGGACTATTGATTGGTATGATTATGACCAGGGATAATTCGGTATGATCATGACCATTGATGATTACACGAATATTCTTGGCCCGTAGTGCAGGAATAATTTGTGGACGTGATACTAATGAATATCCTTGGCCCATAGTGCAGGGATGATTCGATGATGTGATTTATTTATTAAGCTGAGTCCCAACGATAAAGTGAATGATAAACTTTTTAAATCATAGAAGATAGTAGATATCATGCTCTACTTGACTCTTCTAAAGGATTGCTTGTTCCGCTGCAGTTAAACTTGTTGTGTATTATATTCTATCAGTTTAACATTGTTGAAGGCTAATGATAACTTTATTCTCGCATTATCTTAGTCATAATATTTCTTCATGGGCTAGTTGAGCTCACCTTTTACTTCCATTGTTCTCTTTAGGAAATGAGAACGTAAAATAGGAACTAGTCTGAGAGAGAAGAGTGATGGTCCGAGAGATGGTGTTCTGAGAGTCCTCACTATTCTATAAAATAGTGTGAAAATAAATGTAATGAGGACTCCATTTGAGTTTGGATATTGTCTAGAAGATAATATTCGTGTAAAAACTCTCAGCTCATGTTGTATAATTAACTTTGTTTTTGTATTCAGTACCATGTATTTGGCGACCCAAGATGGGTGATGTATACCCAAGATGGGTGATGATAATTACAAAGAATAAGAATTAGAGAGAAGTTTAGAAGAACTTGTCAGATTTCTCCTAATCCTCCACTTGATCTTTAGCCTCTGAAATCTCCTTCGTGTTCTCCTTGTTGTTCTCTCTGCAAATCTCTTGATAAAATCTTTGATACGTCTTCTCTGAAGTCTTCTCCTATTTGTATTGGTCCCAACCCACTTCCAGATTCCTATTTGGCTTCCAAATTCTAATTCAGCAGCAAAACACTAACAATGCCTGTAGCTTAGCGCAGTAGACGCTAGGTAAGGACCAGGTATTTACAAAAATACCACTCAGATCCAATTTTAATGATTTTTAATTCTTTTCTTCTCCCAAAGAACCAATTTGTCCCTCCAGCTCCATCCTATAAGAAATAAATACAAAAACCAATAAAAAGATACTAAAAATACTCAAGGATAACAATAATTAAGTTTAAAAATATTAGACTCGTAGGTATAAAATAATGAGTAGGTTTATAACCTACAATTTGATCTCATTAAGCTTGGTATATTGTTAGTTTTGGGGATTATTCATGTTACTTTTGATGGATTTTGTTCTTTGTGCAGGAGAATGGGTTGAAGATGGTTAAGAACTAACATTGGAAAAAATTACAAGGATTTTTCTAATTACGCTTTCACCCAATGTGAGGCGCGCCATAGATGCATAAGTAATCGGAGCGAAGTATTTGACTTTGAGATGTCAACCTGTTGGGACGACGCATGCCGCGCTACTTAATGAAGGGACCCAACGCGGGGTGCACCAATCGAACGACTTAACTGCAGATTTTGTTTCTTAAGTATGGAAGTCGAGTTTTAAATGGATTGATGATTTCCTTATGTAATAGAGTTAAGTTAGGAGTATAAAGAGGAAGTTATTTCTTATTTTTAGGGATTCTTGGGACTGACAACCATTGAGGCCAGAAAGGAGTTTGGTTTTTATTCAAATTCTGAAGAGGCTTGGATTGGATAACTTTAGCATGGATTGGGATTGTATTTGGTTCAGCTATTAAAATGACTTATGTCAATTAGAAGAGGGAGAGAATCAATTATCACACAATCAATTACAATTTTGGAGCCCTAATTGAGAGAAGAACAGTGGAGGAGCAGAGCAAGGAAGCGAGATTCACAAAGATTGCAGAATTGAAGGCAAAGAAGGGTGGTGTATTACTATTCTATTTCTTAAATTCAGTTTTTGTAATTGGGATGATGAATTCTTTACTTTATTCAATTTTTAATTCATTGATTATGAACTAAAATACTAACTAGGCTTACAATGGATCTTGAATGTTGAACAATGATTGTCATGCCTTAATTTTAGTTTAATTAAACTATATATTCAGTTCCTCTATTGTGATTTAAATTTAATTTATGAATTGCTTGATCACCAATTTTTTGTGGATTTGTATGGACTCGAGCAATGATGTATGAATCTAGACCTAATCACAATAGCATGTGTTCTTGAATTCTGCGTTTTGTTGGAATCTTGATGAATGTTTAGGATAGAGATATACCTAACATCTCATGTGATCCTTAAAGAACTTTGAATTTAAACCTTATTTGATTTTAATTCACATAGAGATATTGTAAATTAGTTAATTAGGGTGTTTGGCTTAATTCTATCAAATTGTGGATTTAAGTTAATATGGTATTAGTGCATTGAGAGATGGCTAATTCTACCCGAGTGTTCTTGATTAATGAACTGAAATAGTAAATTAAACTGGAAAAGGTGTGATAATTAGAGTGAAACTTAAAGTGAAATTTTAGGCTTAATTCTCCATTAACTGATTGAAATTACGGTTATTAGTGGTGTTGATTTGTTTTGATTTTTAGTATTAGTTTTTCATTACTTGCCATAATTAATTCAAATAGTTTAATAAAATTGAAGTAATATAAAACTTGTAATTGTTAGATTAAATTTCATACTTGTCTCTATGGGAACGATACTTTATTCATCATTATATTACTTGTTGCCCACGTATACTTGTGTGTGAGCGTATTTTAGATTTTACCCAAAAAAAATTTGGCGTCGTTGCCGGGGACTAGTTTTGATTTTAGTATTTTTCAATATCAGTTTAATTAGTTCAGTTTTAGTTAAACAATTTTTCTTTTTGTTTCTACTTTTTCTTGTTTTAGGTTATCTGAATTATGTATGCAAACTCGGTCTAAGAAGCCAAACTTTCTTCCTTTCGAGGACAACATCGAACAACGATTTCAGAGACTTAGTAAGTGGATTAGGGAAAATAGAGAGAATTTTGATAAACATAAAGAAATAATGGCTGTAGAGGATCAGAAAGCGCTGAGAGATTATGTTACTCCCAGGGTGACTGAGATTCAGTCGAGCATTACCAGGCCTGTAATTGCTGTAAATAATTTTTAGATCAAGCTTGGGATCATACAAATGATACAGAACTCAGTGCAGTTTGGGGAATTAGCCAACGACGATCCGAATGAAAATTAAGTCAGCTTTCTAGAAATTTGCGATACCTTCAGATACAACGGGGTGTCGGATGATGCAGTCAGACTTTGCTTGTTTCCGTTTACATTGCAGGACAAGGCGAAAAACTAGTTACACTCACTGCCGCCTGGATCAATTACAACTTGGGACGACCTTGCTCAAAAATATTTGGCTAAGTTTTTCCCACCAATGAAGCCTGCGAAAATGAGGAATGAGATTACTATGTTTGAGACGCAGCATGTGGAGTCCTTGTACAAAGCTTGGGAAAGGTACAAGGAGATACTTAGGAAGTGTCCACATCACGGACTATCCAAATTGCTGCAGATGAACACTTTTTATAATGGGTTGAGTGGTAATCTCCGAACTAGTATTGATGCAGCTTCTAGTGGAGCTTTCATGGCTAAGAGTTATGAGGAAGCATACGATCTGATAGAGACAATGGCGGCTAACAACTACCAGTGGCCCACAGTGAGACTGACACAGCTGAAGGTAGCTGAGGTGTTAGAAGTAAATGGGGTAACAGCGTTAGCAGCACAAATTTCAGCTTTATCAAAGAAGATGGATGCTCTTACAGGTGCATAGACTCAACAGGTTGCTCATGTTTGTGAGTTGTGTGCGAGGAAACATCCTACAGAATAGTGTGCCATTAACCCAGCAGCGGTACAGTTTTTGGACAGCTCTAATAGAATTCTGCAGAATCAGTATCAGAATGCCTACAATCCGAGGAATAGGAATCATCAAAAAAATTCATGGAGTAACAACCAAAATCAGCAGGCTCCACAACCATCTTATCCCCCTAGATTTCAAAATCGGCTTCAATAAGCAGCTCCGCATAAATGGAAAAAGACGGATTTGGAAGAGCTGCTGTTGAAGTACATATTTGGGAATGAGGCAGCAATGAAATCACAAGCAGTGGTAATCAAGAACTTAGAAAATCAGATGGGATAGCTTGTGTTAGCGTTGAATAACAGGCCTCAAGGGACTCTACCAAGTGACACAGAGAAGAATCTGAATGGAAATCATGAATAATGTCAAGCAATCACTTTGAGAAATGGAAAGCATCTCGAGGGACAGAATATAGAAAGTTCATCAAAGTAAGATGTTAAACAAGGTGAAGACAAAGTGGTTGAAGAGAAATAGGGTGAGGATAAGCAAGAGGATAAGAGTCAGACAGATGTGGAGCCTATTGTTTATCCTCCACCACCATTTCAGTAGAGGGTGCAGAAACAAAAATTAGATAAGCAGTTCTTGAAATTTTTGGAAGTCTTCAAGAAATTGCATATCAACATTCCTTTTGCAGAAGCCCTAGAACAAATGCCTAGTTACGCTAAATTTATGAAGGGTATTCTATCAAGGAAGAAGAAATTAGAGGACTACGAGACTGTGGCATTGACGAAGGAATGTCGTTCAGTTTTACAGAGGAAGTTGCCTCCAAAGATGAAGGATCCGGGGAGTTTTACCATTCCTTGCACAATCGAGAATATGGCCTTCAACAAGTGTTTGTGTTATTTAGGGGCGACTGTGAATTTCATGCCTTTGTCAGTTTATACTGATCAGTTGGGTTTGCCAGCTCTGAAGCCTACAAACATATCACTATAGTTAGCGAATAGATCGGTGACTTATTCGAGAGGGATTATTGAAGACATCTTAGTTAAAGTGGATAAGTTCATATTTTCGGAACATTTTATTATTTTGGATTATGAAGAGGACAAAAACATCCCAATCATCTTAAGGAGGCTATTTTGGACAACAGGGAGGACTCTCATCGATGTTCAGAATGGAGAGTTAACAATGAGGGTACAAGACCAAGAAATTAAATTCAATTTGTTCAAAGCCATGAGGTTCCCTACAGATGAGGAAGAATATTTTTGAATGGATGTGATCGACATGATGGTTAATGAAGACTTGGTTAGAGGGTTGGTCAGGGATTCGTTGGAAAATACTCTATTGGGAAATGAGGACTTAGATGATCCAGAATTTGTGGACTACTTGCATATGCTGAATTCTTTACCGAGAGTAAGCAAGTTTAAGGTACCATTTGAGCCACTACATACAGAAGAAAAAGCATCGGCATGAATGAAACCGTTACTTGAGGAGCCACCCACTCTTGAGCTTAAGCCTCTTCCTAAACACCTCAGGTATGCATTTTTTGGTATTTCTAATACTTTACCTGTTATTATTGCATCTGCGCTTAACGAATTGCAGGAAAGTAAATTGTTGAGGATACTTAGAGAGTACAAGTCTACAATTTGATGGACAATCGCCGACATAAAGGGGATCAGCCCTTTATTTTGCATGCCCAAAATTCTCTTAGAAGAGGATGCCAAGCCAATAGTGGAACAACAAAGAAGACTTAATCCAATCATGGAAGAAGTTGTAAAACCCAAAAATTTACGAATAAAGATTTAATTTTCTCGAAATATTTTTTAATATTATGGTGTGGATTTGAGATAATGTTATAGTTGTGGGTAGTATTATAAATTTTGCAAAGTATGCAAGTTGTTGTATTATATTCGATTGGTCGGGGAATATTATTTTTGTCGGGGAATATCTGTACGACGGCACAATCATTGGTGGACCCAACAATGGAATTATTGTCAGAATGAGAAAACAACAGAAATATTTTTATGAAAATAACGGCGGAAGTTTTACCATTAATACTGTTGAACTACCCGGTAGTAAAAGTACAGTAATACTCGTGGTTGCATAGTAGCACATGGTATTGATTATTGATGCTTACGTGAGAAGTCACTCAGTTTTGTTCAATTATTGCTACAGTAATTGTTGCATAGTAATTATTGTCGATATTTTATATATTATTAAATCAATAATTGAAATGACAGAGTTATTAATATTATTATTTGCAATATTGACAATGTCTAGAAGTTCTGTCAAGGAGATGTTTGCTCACCTAATTGCGCGCCAATAGGGAAAAATCCTTATTGGAAAGCCCCCTCTTTCCTGGGAACGACCTGGTTGTTAAATATTGCGAATTATAATAATGATGATAAATGTTGTTAAAAATATTGACGAAATTTTTATGAAGTATTTGTTGGACCCCTATTTACTCATTTTTCAAAATAATCAGTAGAAAATTTTTCAGTATTTTTTTTATAATAAAGGTGGGGGCCACATGTAGGGCCCGCGTGTGACTTTGGAAATCTAATCATTTAGGGGGGAGTCACGGGAGAGTTTATATATATATATATATATATATATATATATATATATATATATATATTGTTTTATTATTATTATAAATGTAATAAAACAAAAAACATTTTATATAAAAGCTAATACTTTTTTATAAAGTTTTGTTTTATTTGATTATAAATAGAATATATTATATTTTATTATGCATAGTGTTTGCATAGTGTTTGTATAGTAAAATCTTTTTATATAAAATATAATACTTTTATAAAGTTATTTGTTTTATTAGATTTTAAATAATATATATATATATATATATATATATTATAAATTTTATTTTATTATATAATTATAAATAGAATATATTATATTTTATTGCATAGCATCCTTTCCATTCTCCTATAAATAGGATGCTTAGTTAGAATTGAAAAACACACCAGAAATTCAGAGAATTCTTCTTCTATAATCTTGAGCGTATTTCTTTAGAGTTTAAGAAAGCTTTGAGCGTAGAAAATAGTGAAAGTTTTCTTCAAGTATATTTCTGCCCTACCCATCGGAATACTCTTCTTTTTAAGATAAAGGGTATTATTCTTTCGTATTCATGAAGAGAGTTATTTTCTTTCAATACTCGTAAGGGTTGTTATTCCATTCTTTATTGTTATGTTGGAATAATCTGTCTATGCGAAGTATCGCATACATGGTGAAATTCTTCTGTTATTCCATTCTTTATTATTCTATTGGAATAACATGTCTGTGCGGTCTATCGCATGCCTGGTGAATTCTGTTGTTATTCCATTTTTTATTATTCTATTAGAACATCCTGTCTGTGTGGATTACGCATGACCTGGTTCCATTCTTTATTATTCTGTTGGAACATCCTGTCTGTACGGATTACACATGACCTGGTTCCATTCTTTATTATGCTATTGGAATATCCTGTCTGTATGGATTACGCATGACCTGGTTCCATTCTTTATTACTCTATTGGAATAACCTGTCTATGTGGATTACCGCATGCATGGTGAATGATCCTTTATATTCATTCTTTATTAACTTGTGGAAATGATCTGTCTACGTGGATTACCGAATGGAGGACGAAAATCCATTTGCAGTCTCATATATTCTATTATACTCAGTTGGTTAAAGTTTTGGCTTCTATACTCCATGAAATTAGTAGAATATCCTGGATATTTGCGCTTCATCCAGTATCTTTTCATGGAAATATTCTTCTGAGCATTCTTGAATTTTTTACTCCATAAAGCAGTATCATGTTGACAATTTAGACGTTATTGGTTCTTGGATAAATTAATTTATAAATCTTTAAAATTTATTCTTGAACTTGTTTTATTGAATTATTATGTCATTGTCATCATCCTCATGTTTATATTATGTTGAAAATCATTTGTGGCCTGTAGTGCATAGATGGACTTGGTATGATTATGACCAGGGATTATTCGGTATAATCATGACCGTAATGTTATAAATGATGTGGTAAAAGTCCTCATTGGCCCGTAGTGCATTGATGGATAGTTGTTGGCATGATCATGACCATTGATGAAAATACGAATATCTGTGGCCCGTAGTGCATGGATAATTTGTGGTTGTGATACTAATGAATATCCTTGGTCGTAGTGCAGGGATGATGTGGATTATTTATTTAGCTGAGTCTCAGCGATAAAAGTGATGAAAAACCTTTTAAATTATAGAAGATAGTAGATTTTATTCTTTACTTCACTCTTCTAATGGATTGCTTGTTCTGCTGCAGTTAAACTTGATATTTGTTATATTGTATCAGTTTAACACTGTTGAAGGCTAACGATAATTTATTCTGCATTGTCTTAGTCATAATATTTCTTACTGGGCTAGTTGAGCTCACCCTTTTGCTTTCATTGTTCTCTTCAGGAAATGAGAACGTAGCAGGGACTAATCGAGGAACGGAGTGACAGTCAAGATGATAGCATTAGTAGTCCTCACTATTCTATGAAATAGTGTGATAATAAATGTATTGAGGACTTATTTTGAGTTTGAATATTGTCTAGAAGACAATATTTGTATTAAAACTCACAGCTCATGTTGTATATTTAAGATTGTATTTGTATTCTGTACTATGTATTTGGCGACTCGGAAAAGGTGATGTATACCTATTTTGGGGGCGTCACAGTTGGTATCAAAGCTTAGGGATATGATCCCTGGCTGAGATGTGAGACAAGAACTAGGAGGGAAGAGACGGAGAATTCTTCGCTAGTATGACCTACCAAAGTTTATTTGGTATTTAATTGGTCGATCAGAGTATAGGGATAATATGTGATGTGCTAGTTAACCCTTGTTTTGTGGCAGTATTTGAAAATGACATCCGAGAATGTTGAGAATAGAAATGGAGCATAGGAGAACGTTGAGTCGCCACAGATCAATACCCAGAATAATGTGCAACAGGAAGACAATAATCCTCAGGTAAACAACGACACCGATCAAATGATGAACGATGGGATGTTCAGAGGCTTTGTGTAGTTCATGCAACACCAAACAAGAAAGACTCTTGTTCATAATACAGGTGGAAACAATGGCAACCCACGTTTGGTCACTGCTAAGCAGTTCAAGGAGCTGGGACCACCGGAGTTTTTGGGAAAGCCAGAACCACTTAAGGCAGAGACATGGATAAAGCAGATCACCAAGATATTTGATGTCTTGGAATGCTCAGAGGAGTAAAAGGTTCCATTCTCCACCTTTATGTTGCATGAAGAAGCAGATCATTGGTGGGAATCGTAAACGCATTCACCGACTGGCCGACTCAAGATGTCTTGGGAGAAGTTTCAAGAATTGTTCAATGACAAGTACTTTTCCTGAAAGTATTCGTCACATGAAGGAGGTGGAATTCATCAAGCTGGAGCAAAATAATATGACTATGTCGCAGTACGAGGCTAAGTTTGCGGAGTTATCCCGGTTTGCATCCCATTTGGTCGATAATGAGGAGCGAATGACGCGAATGTTTCTGCGAGGTTTGAAACTCGATATACGTCAATACCTTATTTCTCAAAAACTTTGTTTATATTCAGATGTTGTGAATAGGGCTCAGTTATTGGAGCGCGATAATGAGTCAGCACAACCAAAAGGTAACGAGCAACAACACGATAATAATCGTAAATGCGGGTGTACTTGACCATGAACAATGATAACCATCGTGGGGTAAATTATCATGCCAAGAATGGTAACCACTTCGGTGGTAATCATGGACAAGATAATAGGAGTGGAAATTTCAAGAAGAGGATGTTCAATAATGATGGAAAGACATTAGCACCAACACCCGTTTCAAAGGAAGAAGAACGACCACTGGTCGTATGTTTCAAATGCGGACAGGGGACACATCCGTCCAAACTGTACGCAGCAATCCAAAGCGTGTTTTAATTGCGGAAGAGAGGGTCACCTAGCTCGATTTTGTCATATGATGAAGTCAAGTATAGCTGGGATGGTGACACCAAAGGATGTCTCAGACAAGTCAAAGCCGGTAGTTTAAGTGAGAGCGTTTGTCGAGGAACTCGAACGAAGTTTTCATGGGTAAGTTAATCATAAATTCTTGCGAATTCTATACCTTATTAGATACCGGTTCTACCCATTCTTTTATCTCTCTTGCTTGCGCTCAACGTTTAAATTTAACTCTAGAGAAGTTAGACTTTGACTTGTTGATTGAAACTTTGTTAGCAGAAACCTTCGTTACCTCCAATATTTATAAATCTTGTTGATTCAAATCGACACTTTCACGTTACCTGTCGATCTTATCTCTTTGAAAATGATTGCCCTTGATGTGATTTTAGGAATTAATTGGTTAACTACTCATCATGTTTTTCGTAAGGTTGTTCGCTTTCATATTGCTAACCAACCTGTTATGCGAATTCAAGCAATCAAACCACTAAAGTTAATCATTGTCATATCAAGCTATAAGTAAAGAGCCCCGATCCTTTCGTTGTTAACTTCCTTGTGTGGAATACACCAAAGCCAGACTTTTTGTAGGGGAAGCCGTGAATAACGGTGGCAAGTTGATAGGTATCAATGTGACGTACTATCCAAGTCTTGGATGGGAGTCACAATTTTGAATGATATTTTTATTGTTAATAAATTTCCTAGCATATTCTTGAAAACTTCTTAGCCTACCCCTAGAGCGTGAAATCGAATTTTGTATTGACCCCAGTACAAAACCCATTTCTAAAAACCCTTAAATATTTCTTCAACCAAGACAAACGTATAATGCGCCAAAGACGTTGGCTCGAGCTGTTGAAGATTACGATCATACCATTCAATATCATTGTGGAAGAGAGAACGTGGTAGCTGACGCGTTGAGTAGAAGATCGTATGCGTTTATGAGTGCATGTTGTTAACACAAAACCCATTTCGTATAACTTATAAATGATGAAGATAGAGTTAAAGACTCTAGGGACCCACGTGAAGATAACGAATATACGATCAAAATCGACTTTAATCAATAAAGTTAAAGCCGCTCAAGCTACAGACTTAGAGCTTATGAATGTGAAGAAGAAGGTTCAAGAGGGCGTTATTCTAGAATTAAGAATCGACGAAGAGAGGAAATCTCAACCCTCAATTTAATTGGTCCATTTGAAATCCTCGATTAAGTAGGAACTGTGACTTATAGACTCGTTTTACCGCCAAGTATGTCGCGTGTTCATAACGTTTTTCATGTATCAATGTTACGTAAATATGTGAACGACCCAAACCACATTATTGATTTAGAACCGGACGAGATAGTGGATAATTTAACGTATGAAGATGTACTTGTTAAAATCTTGGAATATATTCTACGCTCAAAGGTTATACCTCAAGGGTTAGAATCTGACGAGGAATCCTCATCTGTTCGGCATACCAGGTACGTACGTAAATTTCAAGGGCGAAATTTCATAAGAATGGGAGATTGCAAAATCCCAAAATTTACGAATAAAAATTTAATTTTCTCAAAATATTTTTTAATATTATGGTGTGGATTTGAGATAATGTTATAGTTGTGGGTAGTATTTATAAATTTTGCAAAGTATGCAAGTTGTTGTATTATATTCGATTGGTTAGGGAATATTATTTTTGTCGGGGAATATCCGTAAAACGGCACAATCATTAGTGGACCCCACAACAGAATTATTGTCGGAATGAGAAAATGACAAAAATATTTTTATGAAAATAATAACGGAAGTTTTACCGTTAATACTGTTAAACTACCTGGTAATAAAAGTACAGTAATACGTGTGGTTGCATAGTAGCACACGGTATTGATTATTGATGCTTACGTGAGAAGTCACTCAGTTTTGTTCAATTATTGCTACAGTAATTGTTGCATAGTATCTCACGTTATTTGATTCAATTATTGTCGATATTTTATATATTATTAAATCAATAATTGAAATGACAGAGTTATTAATATTATTATTTGCAATATTGACAATGTCTAGAAGTTCTGTCAAGGAGAGGTTTGGTATCCTAATTGCGCGCCAATAGGGAGAAATCCTTATTGGAAAGTCCCCTCTTTCCTGGGAACGACCTAGTTGTTAAATATTGCGAATTATAATAATGATGATAAATATTGTTAAAAATATTGAGGAAATTTTTATGAAGTCTTTGTTGGACCCCCATTTACCCATTTTTCAAAATAATGAGTAGAAAATTTTTCAGTATTTTTTTTATGATAAAGGTGGGGCCCACATGTGGGGGCCACATGTAAGGCCCACGTGTGACTTTGGAAGTCTGATCATTTAGGGGGGAGTCACGGGAAAGTTTATATATATATATATATATATATATATATAAATTTTGTTTTATTATTATTATAAATGTAATAAAATAGAAAACTTTTTATATAAAACAGAATACTTTTTATAAAGTTTTGTTTTATTTGATTATAAATAGAATATATTATATTTTATTATGCATAGTGCATGCATAGTGTTCAGATAGTAAAATCTTTTTATATAAAACATAAAACTTTTATAAAGTTATTTTTTTATTAGATTTTAATTAATATATATATATATATATATATTATAAATTTTTTTTATTATATAATTATAAATAGAATATATTATATTTTATTGCATAGTATCATTTCCATTCTCCTATAAATAGGATACTTAGTTAGAATTGAAAAACACACCAGAAATTCAGAGAATTCTTCTTCTATAATCTTGAGCGTATTTCTTTAGAGTTTAAGAAAGCTTTGAGCGTAGAAAATAGTGCAAGTTTTCTTCAAGTATATTCCCGCCCTACCCTTCGGAATACTCTTCTTTTTAAGGTAAGGGGTATTATTCTTTCGTATTCATGAAGAGAGTTATTTTCTTTCAATACTCGTAAGGGTTTTTATTCCATTCTTTATTGTTATGTTAGAATAACCCGTCTATGCGAAGTACCGCATACATGGTGAAATTCTTCTGTTATTCCATTCTTTATTATTCCGTTGGAATAACCTGTCTGTGCGGTCTATCGCATGCCTGGTGAATTCTGTTGTTATTACATTCTTTATTATTCTGTTGGAACATCCTGCCTGTGCGGATTACGTATGACCTAGTTTCATTCTTTATTATTCTGTTGGAACATCCTGTCCGTGCGGATTACGCATGACCTGGTTCCATTCTTTATTATTACATTGGAATATCCCATGCAATGCGGATTACGCATGACCGGGTTCCATTCTTTATTTACTCGTTGGAATAACACATACATGTGGATTACCGCATGCATGGTGAATGATCCTTTGTATTCATTCATTATTAACTTATGGAAATGATCTGTCTACGTGGATTATCGCATTGCTGGTGAAAATCCATTTGCAGTCTCATATATTCTATTATACTCAGTTGGTTAAAGTTTTGGCTTCTATACTCCATGAAATTAGTAGAATATCCTGGATATTTGCGCTTCATCTAGTATCTTTTCATGGAAATATTCTTCTCAACATTCTTGAATTTTTACTCCACAAAGCAGTATCATGTTGACAATTTTGACGTAATTGGTTCCTGGATAAATTAATTTATAAATCTTTAAAATTTATTCTTGAACTTGTTTTATTGAATTATTATGTCATTTTCATCATCCTCATGTTTATATTATGTTGAAAGTCATATGTGGCCTGTAGTGCATAGATGGACTTGGTATGATTATGACCAGGGATTATTCGGTATAATCATGACCGTAATGTTATAAATGATGTGGTAAAAGTCCTCATTGGCCCGTAGTGCATTGATGGACAGTTGTTGGCATGATCATGACCATTGATGAAAACACGAATATCCTTGGCCCGTAGTGCATGGATAATTTGTGGGTGTGATACTAATGAATATCCTTGGTCGTAGTGCAGGGATGATGTGGATTATTTATTGAGCTGAGTCTCAGTGATAAAAGTGATGAAAAACCTTTTAAATTATAGAAGATAGTAGATTTTATTCTCTACTTGACTCTTCTAATGGATTGCTTATTCCGCTGCAGTTAAACTTGATGTTTGTTATATTGTATCAGTTTAACATTGTTGAAGGCTAACGATAATTTATTCTGCATTATCTTAGTCATAATATTTCTTACTGGGTTAGTTGAGCTCACCCTTTTGCTTTCATTGTTCTCTTCAGGAAATGAGAATGTAGCAGGGACTAGTCGGGGAACGGAGTGACGGTCAAGATGATTGCATTAGTAGTCCTCACTATTCTATGAAATAGTGTGATAATAAATGTATTGAGGACTTATTTTGAGTTTGAATACTGTCTAGAAGACAATATTTGTATTAAAACTCACAGCTCATGTTGTATATTTAAGATTGTATTTGTATTCTGTACTATGTATTTGGCGACTCGGAATAGGTGATGTATACCTATTTTGGGGGCGTCACAGAAGTGGTGAAAAAGGAAATTTTGATGTGGTTGCATGTTGGGATAATATACCCAATTTTAGATAATACATAGGTAAGTCTAGTTCAATGTGTTCTGAAAAAGGGTGGAATGACAGTTGTGATGAATGACGACAATGAATTGATTCCAACGAGGATAGTGACCAGATGGAGGCTTTGTATGGACTACAGAAAGCTTAATAAGGCAACCCGAAAGGATCACTTTCCTCTACCCTTTATCGATTAGATGTTGGACCATTTGGCTGGGCATGAATACTATTGCTTACTGGTTGGATATTCAGGGTAGAACCAGATAGTCATAGCTTTTGAGGATTAAGAAAAGTCCACCTTCAAATGTCCATATGGCACTTTTGCTTTCAAGAGGATGTCCTTTGGGTTATGTAATGCACCGACTACTTTCCAAAGATGTACGATGGCCATCTTTTCAAACATGGTGGAGAGGAATGTGGAAGTTTTCATGGATGACTTCTCAGTTTATGGGAATACCTTTGATATGTGTCTAGAGAATCTGGTCATGGTTCTAAAATGTTGTGTGGAAACAAACTTGGTGCTGAATTGGGAGAAGTGCCACTTTATGGCTGAAGAAGGAATTATTCTTGGGCACAAAGTATCTACGAAGGGGTTAGAAGTTGATCGTGCAAAGCTGGACACAATAAAGAATCTTCCACCGTCGACTTCAATTAACGAAATCCGCAGTTTTCTAGGGCATGCTGGATTCTACCGCAGGTTCATTAAGGATTTCGCTAAGATTGCTAAACCACTATGCAGTCTATTATAGAAAGATGCATTTTTCAATTTTGATGAGGAATGTATGATAGCATTTGAGAAGTTGAAAAAGAAATTGACTACAGCTCCAGTGATCTTAGCACCGGATTGGACGATGTCGTTTAAGTTAATATGTGATGCTAGCGACTACGCGGTAGGGGCTGTTCTAGGGTAACGCCAAGAAAAGATATTCCATGCCATATACTATGCAAGTAAAACCCTCACGGATGCTCAATTAAACTATACAACCACCGAGAAGGAGTTACTTGCAGTCGTGTATGCCTTTGACAAATTCAGAGCTTATTTGATAGGAACAAAGGTGGTGGTATATACAGATCACTCGGCGATTCGTTATCTGATCTCAAAGAAGGATGCAAATCCTAGGCTTATCAGATGGATTCTACTCCTTCAAGAATTTGATTTGGAAATAAAGGATAGGAAGGGGACAGGATATCAAGTGGTAAATCATTTTTCGAGATTAGAAAATTCAGATAAGGAAGGGGCATATAAGTGTTTGATCAACGAGTCATTTCTGGATGAGCAGCTACTTGGAGTTAACTTTAAGTTTCCATGGTATGCGAATTTTGCCAATTACTTGCTGAGAAAGATCCTGCCCCCTGACTTGACACGTCAGCAGAAAAAGAAGTTCCTACATGACGTCAAGTGGGACGAGCCCTATCTCTTCAGACAGTATGAAGATAAAATGATCCGTAGATGTGTGCCTTACAGAAAAGTGAAAAATATCTTGCATGAATGTCACGCATCTGTATATGGGGGACACTATGGGAGTGAGCAAACAGTGGCTAAGGTTCTTCAGGTAGGATTATATTGGCCTACTGTGTTCAAGGATGCCCACTAGTTTATGAAAAACTGTGATAGATGCCAAAGGGTGGGCAATATTTTAAAACAGAATGAGATGCTACTCAACACTATCCTGGAAGTTGAAATTTTTGATGTATGGGGGATGGACTTCATGGGAACTTTTTCGCCTTCATACAACAATCTGTATATTCTGCTAGCTGTGGATTATGTATCAAAATGGATTGAAGTTGTAGCACTCCCTACGAATGATGCCAAGGTAGTTCTAAAGATTTTAAAGAAGAACATATTCACAAGGTTTGGCACACCGAGGGCAATCATAAGTGACGAGGGAAGTCACTTATGCAATAGGTCCTTTACAGCTCTGTTGGCAAAATATGGGGTTAATCACAGGGTTGCAATAGCTTATCATCCCCAAACGAGTGGCCAACCTGAGGTTTCCAACAGAGAGGTGAAGCGAATTAATTTTAGAAAAGGTGGTGAATCCGAACAAAAAAAGACTGGTCTCTAAAGTTAGACAACGCCTTATGGGCTTATCGAACAACATACAAGACACCCATTGGGATGTCTCCGTATTAATTGGTTTATGGGAAGGCATGTCATCTCCCCGTGGAACTTCAACATAAAGCATATTGGGCCATTCAAAAGCTGAATTTTGATCAAATAGCTGCAGGTGAGAAGAGATTACTCCAATTAAATGAACTTGACGAATTTCAACTACAAGCCTATGAGAACTCAAAATTGTATAAGGAAAAGGTCAAGAAGTGGAACGATCAAAATATTATGCAGAGAAAGTTTGAGCCGGGACAATCTGTGTTATTGTTTAACTCATGTCTGAGATTATTTCCCGAAAAGCTCAAATCTCGATGGTCGGAGCCATTTACAATCAAGATTTTTTTCCCGCATGGCGCCGTTGAACTGTACAGCATAAATCCTCTCAAAACATTTAAAGTCAACGAACAGCGGTTAAAGCACTACTGGGGCAGAAGCATCGATCGAGAAACCATTTCCATCCCACTTCAGGATCTATAGTGATGAACCAAGAGGCACCATCAGGCTGACGACGTTAAAATAAACGCTACTTGGGAGGCAACCCAAGCTCTAAACCTTTTCTCTTTCATAAGTTCGGTAAATTTTAGTTCATATCATAGCCTAGATAGTTATTTTTCAATAGATTATAGTAGTAATGACTTAATTGTGTTATATTTATAGGGGATCAAGGAGAAAGTGAGCCAATTCAAATACTGCACAAGAAGCGTGGGGCGCGCCAACCTTCACCCAACTTCTGCTTACTCAGTGTGGGGTGCGTCAATCTGAACTTAGCTCCTGCACCTACAGCGCGGGGTGCGCCGCATTGCTTGAATACGTAGCATGGGGCGCTCCGTTCGGACAATATAGTTTTAAAATAAGGGTTTCACTTCACCCTTGTTCATTCTAATCCAAACTCATGCTCTCCTTCCCAACTCCACATCTGAATCTACTTCGTGTAATCACCCATAACCACTATACCTCTCCTACACATGACATACACGTTCATCCCCAACCTCTTGGCACTACTCTTCTCATACCTCCACCCGAACCTTTATTGCTCATATCTCTCTACTTCATCTTCATCCCCCACTTTCCCCTTCACGTCCAATTTGATACCTCTGCAATTGATGATTGGCGAAGCTATAAAGTATCAAGGGTTTAATTGGTTTTGAAATTGGGAAGATACATCTGAGGTAACTCCCTTACTATTTTGTGCCATCTATTTGGTATTACTCCATTGCATTAAAGTGGATCTCCTTGGGATACTGCTGCCCAAGGAGTGCATTGGATTATCTTTTATTGTAGCCTACTGCAAGTTATAAGGGGTAAAGTTTGGAGGCATTAGCCTTGATGTTCATAAACTGTTCGAGAATTTGCCTAAACCAAGCTTACACATTTTATAATCACAACGAATTATGTCTTCGCACAAGCGATCGCATGCCTCCACCTCTAGTGCTCGGGCCTAATTTGATAGCACTAGATTTGTGAGTGGGGCCGTCGAAATAAGGTTCAAAACAATCATTGATAAAAAGACTTTGGTGTTAGAAAGGGGGTTGAAGCCAGATGTGAATCTATACGGAGACATGACACTAATGATTGTGGAACGTAATTGGTTCCAACTGGTAGAGCAGCCACAACCTGTAGTGATCAACATTGTAAAGGAGTTATATGCCAATGCTATTGAGCATGTTGGTCACACGATCATGGTACGGGGTAGACCGGTGTCATTCCATGCCACTACAATTAATGAATACTTTGGGCTAGAAACTCTGTCGGATGCGCGCTATAAAGACCGCTTGCCTGATCTGGATGAACTTAACGTGAGGTTGTGCAAGCCAGGAACGCATTGGGTTACACGAGCTGGAACTGATGAAAAAAATAAGATTTCCCCACTCCACCTTAAGTCTCTATAGAAAAGCATGGTACGCCTTTATATGCGCCCGATTGATGCCCACACACCATTAGAACGATGTGACTAAGGAACGAGCACGGCTGTTGTATGGCATTGTCCACCACCACTTTTGGGCGAATAATGAAGTTATGTTTTATAAAGCAGATGTGGGTACGTGCATTCAGGAGTCGATCGAATAGTTATTACGGGGTAGTACCACAGGTGACCTTCTCCATGGATTTCTCATCACTGATCTGTGCCGCAAAGTTAGAGTGCAATGGCATTCCTCTGAACCAATTCAGCAACTAATGGCAATCATCAACCATGCTACCATTGATAAATATAAAGCATAGGATGGAACGCAATAACACCCAAGAGGAGAAGGATATATCATGATACGACCACCCCAACACCCGGTCGTGGCTGATCCGATGGAAGAACAACCTGGGCATTCTACCTCTTCACAGGTTCCATGAAATGATTTCTTATGGTTGGCTTAGCATCAGGATATTATGCATCAGTAAAATATTAATGCTTTCAATACTCTTGCTGATGCTTTTTCTCAGTGTAATCCAAGTGTCGGCCCGGTTTACATGCATGTTTCCCCTATTCTTCCAGCATACCCTCCTTCGGATGACGATGGCCCACCTGACGAGCAGTGACTCATCTTTCAGGGAAGTCCTCACGCTTTATTTTATTTATATTACCGTAATGGGGACATTACTTATGTTAAGTTTGGGGGGACTTGCTTGGTTGATTAGTCTTGATTTCTATTACACATTTATGTCAGTTTTTATTTTTGATAAGTTGTTAATAATTGTCTGGTTGCTTTGTTGGTGTCGATTAGTATCATTCATTCATTCATGCATACATATATAAAAAAACAAAAAAAATGAAAAATCTCAAAAATATTAGTTTAGTTTACTGTGTTTATTTCATTTAGTTCATACATTGGCATGAATCCAGCTACTAGATAGTAAGAGTTTGTTTTGGCAAATGATGATATTGGAATTGTGTAGACAAGTATAGTATTGACTATTAAACTATGATGTGATTTTTTGTCATGAATTGAATCTTTATCTGTTTAAAACTGATATAATTAGATTAGCACCTAAGAAATAGCTATGTTGATTGATTAAGTTTAAATGGACACATAATGGAATTCTTAAGGATAATGCTAGTTTGAATGAAAGAAAGACATGAAGAAGCAGAGATGGCTAAGATTAGACAAGAACTTAAGTTTGGGGGAAAATTTGGGATATATATTCATTTCAAAAAAATATGAATAAACACTGTGGTTAGTCTAGTTTTGTGGCCTTTGTTACTTGAGTAAGTACACCCGAAGGGATTGTTTCTACACCTAGCGCCCTAAAGCCTTAATGGTTAGGGAGTCGTTGGTTGAAAGCTCGCTAAGGGGTAGCATTAAAAAGCCTAAAAGGACTAGACATTTCACAGCCATGAGTAAAATAAAAAGTGAAAAAAGAGCAAAAAGCCCTCGTGAATGAAAAATAAAACATAAGTATCCCCTTTTGACCCTTGAATTTGGTAACTGTTTGATTTTAGTCGGATCTAGCTTGTTTTTGGATTTCTTAAGTTTACAATGTTTGATGCCTTTAAAGAAGTCTATTATGTGTTTTATTTAGCTTTGTATCAGTTAGCATGGTTGTTGAGCACACACGCACTATATCAGTTAGAACAGTTGAAAATTTGATGATTAACTGGGAAATTATTGCTTTTCTTTGATATGATATACTGTCATGTTTATTTGATTTCTCTGAGGCCATGTGATTAGACTGTGATTTGTCTTACTGCTGAATTCGTAGGCGTATAGTTAGCTGCATTTTATTTCATTGCATTGCGTATTGTGTTGTGTTTTGCTTGAGGACAAGCAATATTTCAAGTTTGGGGGAATTTGATGAGTAGGTTTTTAACCTACGATTTGATCTCATTTAGCTTGGTATATTGTTAGTTTTTGGGATTATTCATGTTACTTTTGATGGATTTGTTCTTTGTCCAGGAGAATGGGTTGAAGATGGTTAAGAACTAACATTGGAAGAAATTACAAGGATTTTTCTCATTCTGCACAACCGGTGTGGGGCGTGCCATGGATGACAGTAATGGCGCGCGAGGTATTATTGCATTGAGATGACAACTTG
This sequence comes from Panax ginseng, assembly GCA_020205605.1. Lineage (NCBI taxonomy): Eukaryota > Viridiplantae > Streptophyta > Magnoliopsida > Apiales > Araliaceae > Panax > Panax ginseng. The sequence continues at coordinate 92,519,080 of CM035137.1, forward strand.
TTGGGACCTGCCAAGCAGTCGCTTACTTAATTAGTGGACTGGCGGTATGTACGATCGGACAACTTAACTGCAGATTTTGTTTCTTAAGTATAGAAGTTGAGTTTTAAATGGATTGATGATTTTCTTATGTAATTGTAACAATCCAAGATTTTATTTGTAATTTAAAATATTTATTGAATTAAATAAATAATTTATTGAATATTTTATTGATGTAGTTGTTGTTCATAGATAATTGTGAATTAAATTTATTGGATAATACTCTAATTTAATTTATTAGTTAGAGAGTTGTTAAAGATAACATGAAATGCTATATTTGTTATTTTAATTTAATAATTTAAAATGGTATGTTAAATTATTAAATAAAATTAAATGGGATTATAATTTTGTTACATTTGGATTAAGTGGAAAATTTATTTAGTATGTTGTAATTAGTTTATTTAACTAAGATTGGATATGGGAATCCAAATAAATAATATGAGACTATAAATTATATTATAAATAATTTATTAAAATAAATTAGAGTAGTTTTAAATAGATTTACCCAAACAAGGCTTAAAGATATTAAGTCTTTATTTTAAAAGTGTTTTGCCAAACAAAGCCATATGTCTTTTGAATTTTGAATTTGAATTATAATAAATAATATAAATAAAAATATAAATAAAATATATTAAATATTTTATAACGGATATGTAATTATTATAATAATAAGTATACGGCAGTTTCATACGTTGGGTGCGTCTCTTTTATTTTTACGTAAAAGGTCTAGTATTGGCTTAAGAGTAAAAGAAGAAGTTATAGAGAAATTGTGAGAGTTTGAGAAAGAGTTGAGAGAGGATTTCTGAGAGATTTCAAGCAATTTCTATGTTTTAGCAAGGATTATTCAAGCAAGAGGAGGTATACTTCTAAAACCTTAATGTTACATATATAAATATTCTATGTTCACGAGTTTTCAATTTTCTATGAATTCAAGTTGGATGAATTGTTGTTATATAAACTGAATTATTGTATTTGTGAGTAATGGTGATGTTAGAATTTGTATTTAGACAAGAGTTAGTGTGCTGATTACGTTAAACAGAAAGAAAATTGGTTTCAGTGTATGTTTATACATATGGCTTGTGAAAGTACCAAATTTGGTGGTCAATTTGTAAACTAATCTGTAAATTGAGCCTTGAATATGCTAGTTCATTAAGAAACGAAGAGAACGTAGTTTGAATGAGTTAAATTGGTGTAGAATTGTGATAACAGTGTTAATTTTTGTCGAGGATGTCAAAAATGGAGTTTTTGGTATAAAACATGAAATTTAAAGAATTTAAATTGGTTGTAGTGTTGTTTAATTGTTCTAAGTTGGTGAATATGTGAGGAACCATATTTATATGAGTTCTATATCAATTGGATATGTTAAATTTACTATTTTGTGTATGAAATTGTTTCTTTCTATCTCTCGTCTTGTGATTTGACATTGCATTAAGATCTTTATCAATTATGGGTAATGTCTCATTTTGTCTTGCTCAAAGACATTTCATCTAATATATGTATTCTACTTATAATCATTTTCTATCATCTCATGATCTTGATACCTAAAATGTTATCTAAATCTTTAAAATTTTTAACATTGTTTTATCATAATGAAATACTTTATAATTAATATGTACATATAATATGAATATATATGATTCTAACAATTCTAAAAGGTTATTTCATTTTAATAAAACCATTTCTTTATTTCATCAAATTAATATTCAAACTAAATATATCATAAATGGATCATATAATACCTTTCCATCATCCTGGATTGATAAATCCACTCATGCATCCATACCAATTTTCATTGGAAATATAACATCCATGCATTTTTGTAATCATAAAAGTGGATAGCATAAGATCTTATGGATTTAACCATTTACTAGAGAAATTTGCTAATGACACCTTGAACTTATTTGTAACCTTTTCTTTGGTCGACCTTTATATGTTATTACCATCCTATGTTTTATCAGAAAATCCATTTAGATTAATCACTTGGTGGATCGAAGTATATTAGATACATGATCCATTTTAGATCATCTTCTCATGTCTGGTCCATTCATACCTTTGGTAGAAAATCGTCATCTATACTCATCATTTTATAAATATCCATATCTTACTCTTATCTAAATGAATTCCTTAATTTACATATTTCCATGATTTTGTATCATCAGCTCATTCGAGATTATGATATTTTGTGGTTCTTGAATTTCTTGAGTTCTCTTTCTCATATCCTTTGAGATAATTCTCTTTAAAAATACGATTTATCATTTTATTCTCATTTGTGAAATAATCTTTTTTGTCTATCCATTCATTACATTTATCGATTTGGGTCAAGCATAGAATCTTTACAAATATGTCCAATCTTCATGATTCTTGTCGGATTTCATCCATCTCGGATTGTCTTGAATCTCTTTATGACATTAAGTGATCATTTATCTCAGGCATGACCCAAAAAGAAATTTCATCATTATCGTACCATGTCATCTTTCTCTCTCATCACCATTTCCATTGTAGATTATATTTTTGATATAATACCGTCCTTTAGAATCTTTCTTGAAAGTATTCATGATCATCAGGTCTTTATCTTTTTCATGGTTTTGAACCTTCATTCTTGAATGAATTGATTTGACTCATGAATCTATGTCCCTCTTAAATCGTCAAAATATAATAGTAATCCATCTTTTACGAAGGTTCACATCATCATGTATAAGTCCCATATACATAATTAGATTCAATTCATGAAGCTTTAGTTCTAAATAAGATTTTTTTTCGATTTAATCAAATATCCATCATCTTTGGATTGATATCTTCTCATTTTTTTGAAGCAGCGATTACCCGGAAGATATATAGGATTTGAATCATTTAATGATTTAAATCATTTTGTATTTATATTATAGAGGCATACTTGTGTTATTGTTATTTTCCATTGATATCTACAATTTATAAGTGCCAAAATAATAAGTCAAATTGCAGAGTTGATATTACGTAATTGATAATAGTACATTCAAAATATACCTCCCACTATTTTATTCAAATTAATAGCCCTCACCATTAATTCGGAAAGCATTTTCTATTAAATCTTTCTAGTGAGCCAAGAACCATATTTCATTATGACTTAAGTTAGCTTTGGCTAATCTCTTAAAACACAATTATTTAGGTAGACAACCCTTTTGTCAATTATATCATATATAACTCTTGGATAGTTTGGTAAACAACAATTGTTTCTAGTGCATCTAATGATACCTACCAAACTCTATGCCTCTAAGTCCACAATCCTATTGAGATAACTTAGTTAGGTCGGGCCCAATGATTTTAACAGTTTGGATATCACAATTATCCTATCGTATATTACCTAGATAAATAGGGTACTTTGCTTTGGCAAACCTACATCTATTGATCAAAGTCTTGATGAGTGTTATTCATTGGAAGGCATCTGATTTAGACTTAATAATTTAATGAGGGATTTTATAAATAAATTTAGATCTCACCAATTGTTTTTAATCTTATTAAGCATGCAAATTATTTATCATATCATATCGCATACAAGCATAAATAAAGTGCAAAATTAAATGTGTCACAGTTATGGCCCAATCCACTGTCAATCTTTTCAAGCTAATGAAAGATTGAAGGTCAATCTAAGGTGGTAAAAAATCTCAAAATAATAGCTTCCTTGGATCTTCCTCATACATGTGCCTCCTCTCCATCATCATCTTTCCATCGTGTTCTCCATCTTGACATCTTCATCGATTACAGATTATTACATGACATAAAGAAACCTCGAGTTACATTCGAGGGGATTTAGATGAGAAGAGAATGTTACATCAGAATTTATAGAAAGGCACGACATACAAGCCGTGTATTTCAAAACCAAAACCACTAACCTATGGGTCAAAACGCCATGACTGTGCACCATGCATATCACAATAAGCACATAACAATTTATATATAATTAAGTAAAACTATATATAACATTTTGGGGTCACGACCATCGTCTTATGCTGACGAGGGGGGTCGAGGGGTCTCCCCACAAGCAAGTGGAATTTTCCATACAATTCTCTGTATTTTTTGAACTACAATCTGTATTGTAGAATTTTTCCATACGATTCTCTGAAATAGTTTCAGTATCATATATTTTGATCCACCAAAACACCCATAATAACAAATCATATATGTCCAGTTTCGATTAATCATATTAAAACGAATAACAGTACACCCAGAATATATCGTATATGTCCAGTTTCGATTAATCATATTAAAACGATTCTTCATGCTTCTAATCCGATTAGAACCGTTATATTGTTATTCCACCTTCTAAGATACGATTAACAGAATCATCATATATATGCATATAAAATACAGATACAATTCATAATTATAGAATATGTATACAACGGAATATCATATATTTAATTTCAGATCGGTAAACATGCATCATCATATATCATATATATCGAATACAATAAAACACGTAATCTGAATTAATCATTTTCGCAAGTAGCTCTGATACCACTAAAGGGTTTCGACAGAAAAACGCAGCGGAAATAAACCGATTTAAAAATAATTTCAAAACCCTAAAACAGGATCCATGCGAAAAACAATTAATTCAGTGGTTAGAAATTATACCGATTAAGAAAGCTCGAAACGATGCGGTCGAATCTCCAACGCAATTCGAACGGACTACATCTCTACGGTATCCACACAAACGCTCCGCGAATCGTCGTACGATCTGCAGAAGAAGGAACCACGGTACTAGCCACCAAGGATGAGGATTTTTTCAAAACTGTTTTCTCTCTAGTCTCTCTCTAAGAGCGGCTAGGGTTTTGGTTAATGAATAATACCTAAAATGGCTGCTAATATCATATATATAGCGATTAAAAGGAATTATTCAAAAACCTAATTTAATAAAATCCGAGTTTATATATATATATATATATATATATATATATATATATATTAAGTCTTACTTAATTAATATATCTATATATAATTATCCTATTAATTTAAATTCGTAATTTAAATACTATCAATCATATTGACATATTTAAATCTTTACAATTTAAATTAATTCCCTTTTAATTATGTTCTATGTGTGTCACCCTATATGTTATTATTACGTTGGCAATAATTTTAAAATCATATTATAAAATTATAAACAGTGAGCGGCATCTAGTAATGCATCACTGCTACCCAAGTAATAATAAGATCGATGATTCAATGCAACCTTTTCATGACCAATGTTTCAATGTAAATTAATCCTTTTAACCTTAATATCCTAGATTAAACTCGAGTCATGGAATGTGTCATATTCTTCATAATTTAATCTGAGTTTTTCTTGATCAATGAGTAGACTATATGAAACAAATCACTATTTGAGCATGGCCATGTATTTCATAGTCCTACTCAATCAAGAGGCCTATGGATATCACCCCTAATATATAGGAGGGTTATATTCCATCTAGATCACTCATCTTCCTCACACGATTTATGATGTACCCAATAATCACCTTTATAGTCCACCCTATTAAAGGTGACATTTGATGATATCAAAGTACATAAATTCCCGTGTAGTAATATAGTGATTTCAGGTTGGAGGACCATTACATCATTGTCACTATGAGAATTGTTAATGACACTTCGCATAATGCTCCACATAGAATTCTCATGGTGGGTCTGTCCAGTACATCGTTCTCTAACATGTACATATGCATTGACTTAATACCTCATATATTTATGACCAATGAGATTTGGTCATCAGTCAATCCACATACTAGTCTTAATGCATCCTTGTTGTCCCATCAACAATGATACTCGACTAGGGACATTTAAGAACAATGATACTAATTGTAATTATATAATCTCATGTTCAAGTCACATACTTGAAACTATATAATTTGTATCATTATTCTAAAGATTTTTATTATGTTAACATTTATATAACGCAGTAAATAAAACCATAATAAAATCATTCATTTATTCAATCAAATATAATATCAAAACGTTAAGCAATTATATCAAATAATTGGCCTCTAGGGCATAAACTCTAACACTTTGAAGACCTATTGCAACTTAATCTAATGATAGATTAATGTGACAAACATGTAATGAAGAGGTTAAAACAAAATCGTATAATGTGATTAGTAATTCCAAAGTTGTAAAAAGATTAGTAAGTTATGAAAGTGATACGTTATGATTTAAGGTACACAATGAATAGTGAATAAGTGTTGTGAAGTTAACACTTGAGATTTCTGAAATGCATATGGTGTAAAGTAAAACTTTTACTAAACTAACAAGTTTATCTAAAAGTGAGTTTTATTTTGGAAAAGTGGATATTAGTTTATCTAATAGATATTGTGATTCTAATACTATGTGTAGGTGAACGTGAGTTATAATTTATAGCTTACGCATGAGGCAAGTTCCTTACCCTAAACTTTTATTGAGCAAGTTCTTTTATCCTTAAACTTTACTTGAGCAAGCTCTAACCCTAACTTTATTCGAGCAAGTTTTGAATTCTAATCATTGTTGATTTATTCTAACTTGTTTATAGTTAAGCAAGTTTCTTTAGTTCCATTCTTTTATAGTGAATGCAACTTCTTGAACTCTAATTCCTAATTTTGAGCTGTCTTATTTCAATTACTTTGCACAAGTTATTATCATGTTGAGCAAGTTTTGTTTTTAGCTTGCTATCAGTTAATGCATGTTCAGTAATTCAGTTTTTTTATTTAATAAGATCATAGCCTTAGCTTAATATTGTTCAAGCAAGGTTTATTATTTTATTCAATGCTTATGCTTTTTGGTTATTTCTAAGCATGCCTATGATTCTTAATCATTTTACATTAAATTGTTATTGATCACTCGTAATGCTATTAAGTCTTGTTGATTCAACTAATCCTTTAGTTGATGGTCGTGAAATCCTAAATTACCCTTGAAGCTTATCCAAACCAAACTTTCTTTGGTGCGGACTTGTACTCTAAAACTGAGAAGAACAACCCTATTATAGGGGAATTATTTACGCAATGCGTTTAGATGTTTATGCACAATACATGGTACGAAGGGCTGATCATCCTAAGTACGGGGGAGTCCCTACAGTATTACTATTTAGGTTAAAGTTGAAAGATTACTTGTAATCATGGACTTAGTTCGTGGTCTTGTGACCCTCAGTTACATTTTGTATGTTGATTCCAGTTTTTGATTATCATTGACAAAGTATTATTCGACTCTGATGAACTTATTCATTGGCGATTATTATGTTATTGTTATTTATTGCTATTTCAAGTGAGCATTTGTTTTGCTCACTCTTGCATAAATATAATTATTGCAGCTAGCAAGGGAAAAGGAAAAATGAACAACTGATGAAGACTTTTAATTTATGTCATGACAATAGACTTTTATATTGAATGATGTGATGTAATTATTTTATTTCCGCACTTGATTTATGTTAAAGGTTAGACAACTTGGGAGACTTGATTTAATAATGTAACCATTCTAATGGGAGGATTTATGGTTTAATTTTATTATATTTGGGTGGTGTTGAGTAAAATCTAATTACGCACAACACTCAAGTATATGTGGTCAACAAGTAATAAAGTGATGAGTAGAGTATCGTTCCCACAGAGACAAATTAGTAAGAAACTTAACCTTACAAGTATCAATTTCCTATTAACCCTAATTTCATTAAACTATTCAATTCAATGATTATAATTATAAAAACTAAATTAAGAAATAAATAAACTACCACAAAACAATCACAAATATCAAAATCTGGAATTTCAACATTTAATGGAGAATTAGACTTATGACTTCACCCTAAGTTTCATTATGATTTATACACCTTTATTCCAATTCAAATCATTATCCCAGTTTATTAATCAAGAACACGAATGTAGTAATAGCCACCTCTCGATGCACTAATACTGTATTAACTTAAATCCACAAATTAAATAGAAACAAGTTAAACACCTTAATCAACTAACTCACTATATCTCTATGTGAATTATAATTTAATAAGGTTTAAGAGTAAGTTCTCTATCCGATTACATGCGATGTCAAGCATATCTCTACCTTAACATTCATCAAGATTCTGCTATTCACAAAATTCATGAACACATGTTATATTAACTAAGTCTAGATTCGAATATCCTCTCTCGATTTCATACAAATCCACAAAGAATTGTTGATCAGACAATTCATAAATTCAAGCTCAAATTAATATAGATAAACTGAAAATAGCTTATTGAACTGGAAATCAAGGTTTACAAAATCATCGTATCACTTTAGGATCCATCATAAGCCTAAAAAATGAATTAGTTCATCATAAATGAATTAACTACTGAATAAAACAAAGACAACATTCTTTCAATTACGAATAATAGTCTAAGGAGAAGAATAGTGAAAAACACCCTTCACATAGCCTAGAATTGCAATTGCCTCGAAAATCTCTTCGAAATCTCCCTCCAATGCTTGCTATGAAAAATTGGAATTGTTCTTCGTAATCTGCCTTCTGTCTTGTTTAATTCGTTGTTGATTGAATAATAGATGTCCAATACACAAGTCCCAGTCAAAATTCTCCACTAATTAGAGTCAATATGCTATTCAAATGCTCAAAATCTTATCCCAGCAAAGTTCCAAACACAACAGGAGACTTCATCAGTCGAGACCTCCCGCTTCGGCGAGGGTCTGTGCCTATATTGAGCCCGCCCCGGCGGGCATCCATTTTGCTAGTCTTTTGAAGACCCCCCACCCCGGCGGGGGTATACAAGCCAAATAGGCCCGCCCCGGCTGGGGTCTATTCTGCTGAGTGACTTTGTTTTCTTCATGAATTCTACCAGAAATGCTCCCAATTGACTCTAAATCTTGTTAAATGCCACATCAACCACCCTACACTTAAAAGAACACAAAATCAAATAAAAACGAACATAAACACAAGAAAATAGCAACAATAAAGCGTGAAATGGACAACGATTCGTGGATATAAAATCCACTTATCAAAATCCCCCAAACTTAAATCGTGTTAGTCCTCGAGCACAAAACAAACTACATATTATGCAATGCAATGAAATGAGATGGAATGAAAATGATCCAATCTATATGTTTACAAATCCAACAGTATCGTATAATCAAAACAATCTTATCGGCCTTAGAGAAAACAAGCAACTCTACAATATTAATCACCCAAACCAATCCACAATTCCGTGTTAATTCTCAAATCTTACACCATCATCACTGGTATAGTGTGCGTGTGTGATCAACATCCAACTGATACGGACTCAAATTCAATACATAACCAATTTCTTAGAAGGAATTATACAGTGCAAACTTAAAAATTTCAAAAATAAGCGCATTCCAACTAAAACTAAGCAATACCAAAATCAAGGGTTCATGCAGGGTACTTATACTTCATTTATACTATTTTTTTTTACACGGGGGCTTTTTTTTGCTCTTTTCCCGTTTTATTATTATTTTTTTCATACATGACTGTGCAATGTCTCATCCCATTAGGCTAATAGTGCTACCCCTTAGCGAGCTTTCGACCAACGACTCCCAGACCATAAAAGACCTTAGGGCGCTAGGTGTAAAGACAATCCCCTCGGGCGTACTTGCTCAAGTAACAAAGGCACCGAAACAAGACTAGTCACGATATATACTTTTTTTTTTCTTTTTCATTCAATTTTTTATACTGAAGCGTATATACCCCACATTTAATCCCCCAAACTTAGGTTGTTGCCTAATTTTTTCCTTTACTGCATATCCTTGTCGTTTTCTCATTTACCCTAGCATTATCCTTTAGAAACTATTTATGTATCAATTTGACCTGACCAGTCAACAAAGATGTTATTAGCGTGCTAACCTTTTTAAACCAGTTTCAAACAAGCTCAAGATTCGATTCATAACAGAAATTATATCATAGTTCTAATAATCAATACTGTATTGGTTAACTTATTCTCAATCTCATCATTGGCCCACAAATAACATGAACTACAATACTGCTGGACATATGCAAACACAATATTTAACTATTTTTTTTTATTATATATATATATATATATATTAGATAACAAAATGCACTATTAATAGAATTAAAAACATGCAATAACAACAATAACCTAAGCTACTATGTATGCACTTAAGCTATCATGCAATTATGTCAAAACCTATATGCACCATCATAATTCCTAATTACTATGCAAAACTGGAATGTGATGACAAATTTAAACCTAACTACTACATATGTATGTAAACAAGAATTTAAATCCCCAAAACTTAAGTAATACAATGCCCTCATTAGATGAATAATCATAATTAAGTGCATGAGGACTTCCCTGTAATTGCCTAAGTCTGGGGAGGTGGTGGTTGATCTTCTTCTTCTGAATCACTTGGTGGAAACCTTGGCATTGGCATAAACTGCTGATATGGAAATTGTGCAGCTAGATTGAAGCTCTGAAACGTTGTGTTGAGTGAAGCGAACGACGCGTTCATAGCATCAAACATGTGGTCTTGCCTCAATGCGACTCGCCGCATCTCCCGACGTGCTGCCTTGTTGTGCGCATCCATTTGACGTTGAAATTCAAGGAACTGAGGACTGGATAGTGCCTCGGTCTGCGATACCTGCTCAGTTACTTGATCTCCCAATAGCCTTATCCTCATCCTCCGAGGTGTCTGCAGCATTAACTTCGTCCTCTGAAACCGATGGAAAAATAAAACCCAGTCCTCGAGGATGGGAATCACCCCCGGCCCATACTGAATACCGTGCTATCATTCTAGAGTCTAGCAATGCAAGCGGCATCTGTGTGGGCTCATCGTCAGACCATCTCACACCTACTTGGTGACACAACCCATATATGAGTGATAGGTGTGGCAAGCCGCTCAAAAAGTTTCCACTTAAACACCGGCGGATGGAGAAATAAATAATGGACCCAACGTTGATGATGAGGTCTTGCACAATTGCGTATAGCAGTAACGCCTTCTCTTTGGTCACGTCTGAGGTGTGTTGGGACGGATACAGTTTAGCACATAGGAATGTGTACCAAATTTTTCCATACCGACTGAGATCTTTGCTATGGAACAATGTGCCTCCATTTTGACCTTTGATCCATGTTGTTCCCGGTTTAGTCATTTCCTTAAGTATTGCTTCATAGTCTGGATCAAAATCTCGTAGTTGGGCATATTGGCATTGTCGAGGCACCCTCAGATAATAGGTGTTTATGGCATCAGCGCTAAACGGGACCAAGCGACCCCACACATAAGCGTTGAATTGGGCTTTGTCCTTGGCGTTTGCATAAAACTCCTTGACTATGTTGACCACAGCGGGTTCCGGCTCTTCGGTGAATTTATTCCAACCATTCTGATAGATTTGCTGCATCATCTCCCCATCAACAGGATCTGATGCCAACCCCTGCTCCGGTGTAAGGGCTTTTGTCAGCACATAATCATACCGGTCGGCGGCGATGGCACTTACAAATTTTTGGCGATTAAAGGTCCTTGTCAGTTGTGCGGGCCTTGAACTCTCTCCCCTTTGGCGTTTCGAAGTTGGTTGTGAAGCCATGTGCTCTTTATTGCTTGTATCACAGTATCTTGCCCCTCCAAACGTGGTTCACACACTTTGTCGAACACTTGGTGTGCACAGATGATTATCCCCCAAACTTGGCAATTGTGTGTGGCAATTATGGTGAGTGTAGTTGAAGAACTCAAAAATAGTGTTATGCTTGACCCTCAATGCTCTCAAGTAGCCTCTATTTATACCCTAATTCAAAAATAGTTGAATTTAGTTGAAGAGTTTTGTGAGTAATATGGGATGAGATATGGCAATATATAGAGGTGGTGTGATGGGATCTATTGGTGGATTAAAGAGGTGGGGAGAAGTAGTGGAGTATTGGAAAACGTGGGGTAGAAGTGGGTGTAATGGGGGTTGGTTGGAGTAGTGGAGAGGTGGTGGCATTGGGAAGGGCTACATAAGCTGCTTTGATATGTGCATTGAGTTTAAGTACCCCCATTTCTACGAGGCGTAATAAACTTAGGAGGCCATTCCCTTGGCATAGCTTTTGTTAATTGAGGTAAGGACCCCCTTGGCCCATGGTTATTGTTACAAAACAAATATTTCCCATACGGGCATATGTGTTCTGTTAAAATGAGGAGACCCACGCCTGCCCGGGGTGCAAAACAAAATAGGCATATACAAGCAAGTGCCTTCTACTAACTTCCCGTGTTTTTCAATTCTTGCTTCATGATAAGCCACTCAATGTTCCTTTCCCCATCCTACAAGACATGAACATAAACAGTAGTGGATTATTGATAAAATAGAGTATTGTGGACAGATTAACAAGACTTTTATTATATAATACTATCTAATAACTTAATAAAAACTATATTATACAATTATGAGTGAAAATACGAGAAATAAATGAAAGATTGGGTTGCCTCCCAATTAGCGCTTAATTTTAAGTCGTTCATCCTGATTACTCCATGTTCATGGTGTGTCGGCCAATGTGATGGCGATGACATCGATGTTGGACTTGCCACCCCAATAGTGCTTTAAACGTTGACCATTGACTTTGAATGTTTCTAACGAATTACGACTGTAAAGTTCAACGGCGCCATGAGTGAACATCCGCTTTATAGTGAATGGTCCCGACCATCTCGACTTAAGCTTTCCTGGGAACAATCGCAGCCGTGAGTTGAACAAAAGGACTGATTTACCCGGCTCAAATGTTCGATGCATAATTTTCTAGTCGTGCCATCTCTTGACCTTTTCCTTGTATAACTTGGTGTTCTCATAGGCGTGAAGGCATAATTCATCGAGCTCATTTAGTTGAAGTAATCTCTTTTCCCCTAAAGCTGCTTGATAGAAATTGAGTTTTTGAATTGCCCAATAAGCCTTATGATGTAGCTCAACTGGTAGGTGACAAGCCTTTCCATACAGTAGTTGGTATGGTGACATTCCGAGTGGTGTCTTATACGCAGTCCGGTATGTCCATAGTGCATCGTCCAACTAGAGTGACCAATCCTTACTATTCGGATTCACCACTTTCTCCAATATTTTCTTGACTTCCCTGTTCGACACTTCAGCCTGCCCACTTGTTTGGGGATGATAAGCCAACGATAATTTGTGGTTAACCCCGTACCTTGCCAATAGAGCTGTGAATGATTTGTTGCAAAAGTGACTACCTTCGTCACTTATAATTGCTCTTGACGTGCCAAACCTCGTGAAAATATTTTTTTGTAGAAATTTAAGGACCACCTTGGCATCGTTTGATGGTAGTGCTGCAGCTTCAACCCACTTTGATACGTAATCCACTAAGAGTAGAATATACTGATTGTTCAGAGATGAAGGGAATGGCCCCATGAAATTAATGCCGCATACATCAAATATTTCCACTTCAAGAATTGTTTGTAGAGGCATCTAATTCCGTTTTGAAATGTTTCCCACCCTTTGACATCTATCACATGTTTTGACGAAATGGTGGGCGTCCTTGAATAGTGTAGGCCAATAAAACCCAGATTGTAGCACCTTTGTTGTTGTTCTCTCACTCATATAATGTCCCCCATACGCAGATGAGTGGCACTCATGCAAAATATTCTTCACTTCACTATAGGGCACACACCTTCTAATCATTTTGTCGGTGCACTACTTGAACAAATAAGGTTCGTCCCACATGTACCATTTTATGTCATGCAGTAACTTCTTTTTTGATTGTCTTGTGAGATCAGGTGGAAGAATGTTACTCATAAGATAATTCGCATAATCCGTATACCAAGGAAATTCGGTATTTATCCCAAATAATTGCTCGTCTGGGAATGATTCATTGATTTCGCACTTATCCTCTTTCAATTTCTCTTGGTTTTCCATCCTAGACAAGTGATCGACTACTTAATTCTCTGTTCCCTTTCTATCCTTTATTTCTAAATCAAACTCTTGAAGCAGGAGAATCCATCGGATAAGGCCTGGCTTAGCATCTTTTTTCAATTAATTAGTTAGAACCGGCAAGAATGGTTGGTCCGTAGACTATCACCTTAGTCGCGATCAAGTATGCCCAGAACTTGTCAAACACATACACCACTGCAAGCAATTCTTTTTCCATAGTTGTATAGTTCATTTGAGTTTCCGTGATCGTTTTGCTTACAAAATATATGGCGTGGAACACCTTCTCTCGGCGTTGACCCAAAACAGCCCCAACCGCGTAGTCGCTTGCATCACACATCAGCTCAAAAAGCATATACCAATCTGGTGCGACGATCACGGGGGCTGTAGTCAACTTCTTCTTTAACAACTCAAAAGCTGACTTATAATTTTCGTCAAAATTGAAAATAGAATCCTTCTCTAACAGACTGTATAAAGGCTTCGCAATTTTAGAGAAGTCCTTTATAAATCTCCTGTAGAACCCAGCATGTCCCAGATAACTTCTAATACCCTTAACTGAGCTCGGTGGAGGCAGTTTTTTAATTGCTTCCAGCTTCGCTTTGTCAACCTCCAATCCTTGAGCCGATACCTTGTGACCCAAAATTATGCCCTCCTCCACCATGAAGTGGCATTTTTCCCAGTTAAGCACGAGTTCATATCCTTGCATCGCTGTAACACCATTACCAAATTCCCTAGGCAAGTATCAAAGTTGTCCCCATAGACAGAAAAGTCGTCCATGAAGACTTCAACATTTTTCTCCACCATGTCTGAGAAAATGGCCATCATACACCGTTGAAAGGTCGCAGGTGCATTACATAACTCGAATGACATTCTCTTGAATGCGAATGTGCCGTAAGGGCACGTAAATGTCGTCTTCACTTGGTCCTCAGGAGCGATGACGATCTTGTTATAGCCTGAGTATCCATCCAATAAATAGTAGTACTCATGTCCCGCCAATCTGTCCAACATTTGATCGATAAAGGGCAACGGAAAATGATCTTTTCGGGTTACTTTATTCAATTTCCTATAATCCATGTAAACCCTCCAACCTATCACTGTTCTTGTCAGTATTAACTCGTTATCCTCATTCTGCACCACAGTCATTCCTCCCTTTTTCGGCACACACTGGACCGGACTAACCCACGTACTGTCGAAAATCGGGTAGATTATATCGGCATCCAACAACTTCAAAAATTCCTTCTTCACAACTTCCTTCTTCACAACTTCCTTCATAATGGGGTTAAGTCGACGTTGTTGCTCCACCTTCGGTTTAGCATCATCTTCCATCAGAATCTTGTGCATGCAAAGTGAAGGGCTGATTCCCTTTATATCAGATATCGTCCACCCAATCGCTGATTTATGTTCCCTAAGCACCCTCAACAACTTTTCTTCCTACAAATCGTTAACTGCAGCAGAAATAATTACAGTTAAAGAATTTGAATTGCCTAAATACGCATACCTAAGTTGTTTAGGGAGTGGCTTAAGTTCCAAAGTTGGTGGCTCCTCCAATGACGGTTTCAATTTTTCTGTGGCTGTCTCCTCCGTGTGCAAGGGTTCAAATGGTGCTCTAAATCGGCTCACTCGTGGCAACAAATCTAGCATCTGTAAGTAGTCCACAAATTCTGGGTCGTCGAACTCTTCATCCCCCAATAATGTTGTTTCTAATGGATCGTTGACCAAACTCTTGCCCATATCTTCACTAATAATTTGCTCAATTAAATCCATTTGAAAAAATTCTTCCTCATCTGTAGGGAATTTTATGGCCTTGAACACGTTAAATTTGATTTCTTGATCTTGAACCCTCATAGTAAGTTCCCCTTTTTGTATGTCTATGAGTGTCCTACCCGTGGCCAACAAAGGTCTCCCTAGGATAATCGGATGTTCTTGTCCTCCTCAAAATCTAGAATAATAAAGTCCACGGAGAATATAAACTTATCTACCTTAACCAGTATGTCCTCTACTATGCCTCTCGGATATGTGACTAACTTATCCGCCAACTACAATGAAATATTCGTAGGCTTTGGCGTGCGCAAACCCAATTTTGTGTATATTTACAGTGGCATAAGGTTCACACTCTCCCCCAAATCACGTAAACATTTGTTAAAAGACATGTTCCCGATCGTGCATGGGATAGTGAAACTCCTCGGGTCTTTCAACTTGGGTGGCAACTTCTACTGTAACACTGCACTACACTCCTCTGTTAGTGCCACTGTTTCAAAGTCTTCCCATTTCTTTTTCTTTCACAGAATCCCTTTCATAAATTTTGCATAACTCGGCATCTGCTCTAGGGCTTCTGCAAACGGGATGTTAATCTGAAGTTTCTTGAAAACTTCTAAAAACATTGCGAACTGCTTATCTAATTTCTGTTTTTGGACCCTCTGCTGAAACGGTGGTGGAGGATATACAACTGGTTTGTCGTCTAAGTTTGTTTTCTCACTTTGCTTGTCCTCACCCTTGTTTCCTTCACCCACGTTATTGTCATCAATTTTCTCATCCAATATCGCTGAATTTTCTGCATCTTTACCAACGAGATGTTTTCCATTCCTCAACGTAATTGCCTAACACTGTTCGTGGTTCCCCTTTGGATTTCTCTTTGTATCACTTGGTAGGGTCCCTTGTGGCCTATTATTTAAAGCTAAGGCAATTTTCCCCATTTGATTTTCCAAGTTCTTGATGGCCATTGCTTGATTTTTCATTGCTGCCTCATTGCTAGTTATGTACTTCGACAACAACTCCTCTAAATCTCACTTTCTTTCCTGATGTTGAGCCGGTTGTTGGTGATTCTGAAAACCTGGGGGATATGACGGTCGTGGAGCTTGATGTTGATGATTATTGCTCCATGAGAAATTTGGGTGATTCATATTCCCCTGGTTATAAGTGTTTTGGTACATATTCTATGAACCCCTGTTATAGCTACCTACGAACTGCACGGATGCTGGATTGATTGTGCACTGATCTGTAGGATGGTCACCTGTGCACAATTCATATACTACTGCCACCTACTATACTGAGCCCCTGTCATGGCATCCAACTTCTTAGACAGCGCAGAAATTTGTGCTTGTATTGCTGTTACCCCATCTACTTCTAACACCCCAGCCGCCTTCGCCTATGTCATTCTTTCTGTGGGCCACTGGTAGTTGTTAGCCGCCATGGTTTCAATCAATTCGTAGGCCTCCTCATAACTCTTAGCCATGAATTCTCCACCCGACGCTACATCAATACTAGTCTTGAGATTCCCATATAGTCCGTTATAAAAAGTATTCATTTTCAGCAACTTGGGCAACCCATGATGTGGGCACTTTCTGAGCAACTCCTTGTATCTCTCCCATACCTCATATAGTGACTACCCATGTTGCTGCTCAAACATTGTTATCTCATTCCTCATTTTTGCAGTTTTTGCCGGTGGGAAAAATTTGGCAAGGAATTTCTGAGCTAAGTCTTCCCATGTAGTTATCGATCCCGGCGGTAGAGAATGTATCCAACTCTTCGCCTTGTCCCATAAAGTGAATGGGAACAAGCAAAGTCTCACCGCATCATCCGACACCCCATTATACCTGAAGGTGTCGCAAATCTCCAGAAAGCTGACTAGATGTTCATTCGGATCGTCATTTGTCAATCCCCCAAACTGAACTGAATTCTGGATCATCTGAATTGTCCCATGCTTGATTTCGAATGTATTTGCAGCAATTACGGGCCTGGTAATGCTCGACTGTAGTTCAATCACCTTGGGTGTGGCGAAGTCCCTTAACGCTTTCTGATCTTCAGCTGCCATTGCCTCTTCTTTTTCAGAGTTTTCAAAGTCTTGCCTCGTTTCCTTTATCCACTTACTTAACCTCTGGAACCGTTTCTCAACGTCGTCCTCAAAAGGCAGCAAGTCTAGATTTTTGGACCGAGTTTGCATAAACCGCTTCAAAAACCTGAAATAAGAGGAACAAAACAAAAATAAAAATGTTTAAGTAAAACTGGATTAATTAAACTGATATTGTAAAAATATTAAGATCTATACTAAATTGTCCTCGGCAACGACGATAAAAACTTATTGAGTAAAATCTAATTACGCACAACACGCAAGTATATGTGGTCAACAAGTAATAAAGTGATGAGTAGAGTATCGTTCCCACAGAGACAAATTAGTAAGAAACTTAACCTTACAAGTATCAATTTCCTATTAACCCTAATTTCATTAAACTATTCAATTCAATGATTATAATTATAAAAAATAAATTAAGAAATAAATAAACTACCACAAAATAATCACAAATATCAAAATCTGGAATTTCAACAATTAATGGAGAATTAGACTTATAATTTCACCCTAAGTTTCACTATGATTTCTACACCTTTATTCCAATTCAAATCACTATCCCAGTTTATTAATCAAGAACACGAATGTAGTAATAGCCACCTCTCGATGCAGTAATATCGTATTAACTTAAATCCACAAATTAAATAGAAATAAGTTAAACACCTTAATCAACTATCTCACTATATCTCTATGTGAATTATAATTTAAGAAGGTTTAGGAGTAAGTTCTCTATCCGATTACATGCGATGTCAAGCATATCTCTACCTTAACATTCATCAAGATTCTACTATTCACAAAATTCATGAACACATGCTATATTAACTAAGTCTAGATTCGAATATCTTCTCTCGATTCCATACAATTTCACAAAGAATTGTTGATCAAACAATTCATAAATTCAAGCTCAAATTAATATAGATAAACTGAAAATAGCTTATTGATCTAGAAATCAAGGTTTACAAAATCATCGTATCGCTTTAGGATCCACCATAAGCCTAAAAAATGAATTAGTTCATCATAAATGAATTAACTACTGAATAAAACAAAGATAACATTCTTTCAATTACAAATAATAGTCTATGGAGAAGAATAGTGAAAAACACCCTTCATGTAGCCTAGAATTGCAATTGCCTCAAAAATCTCTTCGAAATCTCCCTCCAATGCTTGCTATGAAAAACTGGAATTGATCTTTGTAATCTGCCTTCTGTCTTGTTTAATTCGTTGTAGATTGAGTAATAGATGTCCAACACACAAGTCCCAGTCGAAATTCTCCACTAATTAGAGTCCATATGCTATTCAAATGCTCAAAATCGTATCCTAGCAAAGTTCCAAACACAACAGGAGACTTCATCAGTCGAGACCCCCCGCCCCGGCGGGCATCCATTCTGCTAAAGTCTTTTGAAGACCCCCCGCCCCGGTGGGGGTCTATTCTATTGAGTGACTTTGCTTTCTTCATGAATTCTACCAGAAATGCTCCCAATTGACTCCAAATCTTGTTAAATGCCATATCAACCACCCATTACATTAAAGAAAACAAAAACAAATAAAAACGAACATGAACACAAGAAAATAGCAACAATAAAGCGTGAAATGGACAACGATTTGTGGATATAAAATCCATTTATCAGGTGGTTAGATATGAATGAATAAAAAGTGAACACCAAATCTTGTGGGAATGAAGTACCCAGATTTGGGGGTGTCATAGTAATAGAGTTAACTTAGGAGTATAAAGAGGAAGTTATTTCTTAGTTTTAGGGATTCTTAAGACTAATAACCATTGGGGTCAGAAAGGAGTTTGGTTTTAATTCAAATTCTGAAGAGGCTTGGATTGGATAACTTTGGCATGGATTGGGATTGTATTTGGTTCAGCTATTAAAATGACTTATGTCAATTAGAAGAGGGAGAGAATCAATTATCACACAATCAATTACATTTTTGGAGCCCTAATTGAGAGATGAACAGTGGAGGAGCAGAGCAAGGAAGCGAGATTCACGAAGATTGCAGAATTGAAGGCAAAAAAGGGTGGTGTATTACTATTCTTTTTCTTAAATCCAGTATTTGTAATTGGGATGATGAATTCTTTACTTTATTCAGTTTTTAATTCATTTATTATGAACTAAATTACTAATTAGGCTTACAATGGATCTTTAATGTTGAATAATGATTGTCATGCCTTAATTTTAGTTTAATTAAACTATATATTCAGTTCCTCTATTGTGATTTAAATTTAGTTTATGAATTGCTTGATCACCAATTTTTTGTGGATTTGTATGGACTCGAGCGATGATGTATGAATGTAGACCTAATCACAATAGCATGTGTTCTTGAATTCTGCGTTTTGTTGGAATCTTGATGAATGTTTAGGATAGAGACATACCTAACATCTCGTGTGATCCTTAAAGAACTTGGAATTTAAACCTTATTTGATTTTAATTCACATAGAGATATAGTGAATTAGTTAATTAGGGTGTTTGGCTTAATTCTATCAAATTGTGGATTTAAGTTAATATGGTATTAGTGCATTGAGAGATGGCTAATTCTACCCGAGTGTTCTTGATTAATGAACTGAAATAGTAAATTAAACTGGAAAAGGTGTGATAATCAGAGTGAAACTTAAAGTGAAATTTTAGGCTTAATTCTCCATTATCTGATTGAAATTACGGTTATTAGTGGTGTTGATTTGTTTTGATTTTTAGTATTAGTTTTTCATTACTTGCCATAATTAATTCAAACAGTTTAATAAAATTGAAGTAATATAAAACTTGTAATTGTTAGATTAAATTTCATACTTGTCTCTATGGGAACGATACTTTATTCATCATTATATTACTTGTTGCCCACGTATACTTGTGTGTGAGCGTATTTTAGATTTTACCCAAAAAAAATTTGGCGCCGTTGGCGGGGACTAGTTTTGATTTTAGAATTTTTCAATATCAGTTTAATTAGTTCAGTTTTAGTTAAATAATTTTTCTTTTTCTTTTTGCTTTTTCTTGTTTTAGGTTATCTGAATTAGTGTATGCAAACTCGGTCTAAGAAGCAAGACTTTATTCCGTTTGAGGACGACATCGAACAACTATTTTAGAGACTTAGTAAGTGGATTAGGGAAAACAGAGAGAATTTTGATAAACATGAAGAAATAATGGCTGTAGAGGATCTGAAAGTGCTGAGGGATTATGCTACTCCCAGGGTGATTGAGATTCAGTCGAGCATTACCAGGTCTGCAATTGTTACAAATAATTTTAAGATCAAGCCTGGGATCATACAAATGATACAGAACTCAGTGTAGTTTGGGGAATTAGCCAACGACGATCCGAATGAACATTTGGTCAGCTTTCTGGAAATTTGTGACACCTTCATATACAACGGGGTGTCGGATGATGCAGTCAGACTTTGCTGGTTTCCATTTACATTGCGGAATAATGCAAAAAGCTAGTTACACTCACTGCCGCCAGGATCAATTACAACTTGGGACGACCTTGCTTAGAAATTTTTGGCTAAGTTTTTCCCACCGGTGAAGCCTGTGAAAATGAGGAATGAGATTACTATGTTTGAGCAGCAGAATGGGGAGTCATTGTACGAAGCTTGGGAAAGGTACAAGGAACTATTTAGCAAGTGTCCACATCACGAACTACCCAAATGGCTACAGATGAACACTTTTTACAATGGGTTGAGTGGTAATCTCTGAACTAGTATTGATGCAGCTTCTGGTGGAACTTTCATGGCTAATAGTTATGAGGAAGCATATAATCTGATAGAGACAATGGCGGCTAACAACGACCAGTGGCCCACAGTGAGAATGACACAGCTGAAGGTAGTTGAGGTGTTAGAAGTAGATGGGGTAACAGCGTTAGCTGCACAGATTTTAGCTTTATCAAAGAAGATGGATGCTCTTATAGGTGCACAGACTCAACAGGTTTCTTATGTTTATGAGTTGCGTGCAGGGGAACATCCTATAGAATAGTGTGCCATTAACCCAGCAGTGGTACAGTTTTTGGGCAGCTATAATAGAATTCCATAGAATCAGTATCAAAATGCCTACAATCCGGGGAATAGGAATCATCCAAATTTTTCGTGGATTAACAACCAAAATCACCAGGCTCCACGACCATCTTATCCCCATGGATTTCAAAATCAGCATCAACAAGCAGCTCCACATCAAGAGAAAAAGACGGATTTAGAAGAGCTGTTATTGAAGTACATATCTCTGAATGAGGCAGCAATGAAATCACAAGCAGTGGCAATCAAGAACTTAGAGAATTAGATGGGACAGCTTACGGTAGTGTTGAATAACAAGCCTCAAGGTACTCTACCAAGTGACACAGAGAAGAATCCGAAGAGAAATCACGAACAGTGTCAAGTAATCACTTTAAGAAGTGGAAAGCATCTCGAGGAACAGAATGCAGAAAATCAGAAAAGCAAGATGTTAAACAAGGTGAAGACAAAGTGGTTGAAGAGAAACAGGGTGAGGATAAGCAAGAGGACAAGAGTCAGATAGATGTGGAGCATGTTGTTTATCCTCCACCACTGTTTGAGCAGAGGGTGCAGAAACAAAAATTAGACAAGCAGTTCTTAAAATTTTTGGAAGTCTTAAAGAAATGGCTGATCAACATTCCTTGTGCAAAAGCCCTAGAACAAATGCCTAGTTACGCTAAATTTATGAAGGGTATTCTGTCAAGGAAGAAGAAATTAGAGGACTACAAGACTGTGGCATTGACAGAGGAATGTAGTGTAGTTTTACAGAGGAAGTTGCCTCCGAAGTTGAAGGATCCAGAGAGTTTTACCATTCCTTGCACAATCAGGAATATGGCCTTCAACAAGTGTTTATGTGATTTAGGGGCGAGTGTGAACCTCATGACTTTGTCAGTTTATACTCAGTTGGGCTTGCCAGCTCCGAAGCCTACAAACATATCACTGCAGTTAGCGAATAAATCGATGACTTATCCAAGAGGGATGGTTGAAGACATCTTATTTAAAGTGGATAAGTTCATATTTTTGGAAGATTTTATTATTTTGGATTATGAAGAGGACAAAAACATCCAAATCATCTTAGGGCGACCATTTTTGGCAACAGGGAGGACTCTCATCGACGTTCAGAAAAGGGAGTTAACAATGAGGGTACAAGACCAAGAAATAAAATTCAATGTGTTCAAAGCCATGAGGTTCCCTACAGATGAGGGAGAATGTTTTCAAATGGATGTGATCGACAGGATGGTTAATGATGACTTAGTTAGAGGGTTGATCAGGGATTCGTTGTAAAATACTCTACTGGGAGATGAGGACTTGGATAATCCAGAATTTTTGGACTACTTGCATATGATGGATTCTTTACCAAGAGTAAGCAAGTTTAAGGTACCATTTGAGCCACTACATACAGAAGAAAAAGCATTGGCACGAATAAAATCGTCACTTGAGGAGCCACCCACTCTTGAGCTTATGCCTCTTCCTAAACACCTCAGGTATGAGTTTTTGGGTAATTCTAATACTTTACCTGTTATTATTAAATATGTGATGAGTGGGTTTTATACCTATGAATCGGCCTCTAATTCAAGTTTAAATTATTTTAATTCTTTATGTTTATGTTTTGTTTTACTTGTTTAGTGTTGTTTTATATTTAGGTGTGGTGGCATAGCATTTGGGCTTAAATGGTGGAATCATGGCAAAATTTGGCAAGAAAAGGGGCTTAAATTGGACAAAATCAGAATGGATGCCCGCTGAGGCAGACATTTTACACACAAAACCCCCGCCGAGGCGAGGGTGCTTAGTCCATTAACAGAAGCCTAGCTCGCTGGGGCAGACATTCTAGAGTACAAACCCCCGCCAGGGCGGGGGTACGGGAAAAGGCCAGAGTCCTGTTTGTATTGTGTTGCTGCAGAGGCGTGAAGGATAGTGATTGTCATGGTGTGGAACTCAATTGAGCATCGAATGATGGTCAGAATACATGTCTGAGGCTTGTTATTAACAAACAACAACAAGGGAGATTATGATTATACAATCTATTAACATCTTTGAAGCAACGATTTGAGCAAAAGCATTGGAGGGAAGATTTGAAGGCTAATTCACGATAATTGCAGATTGAAGCTAAGGAGAAGGGTGGTTCTGGATTCATTCTTTTTCTTTAATTCAATACTTGTAATTGGGATAATGATGACTTTGATTATTTTAGTTTTTATTTCATCGGTGATGAACTAATTTACTTGTTAGGCTTATGACAGATCTTTGGGTTGAACAATGATTATGTAGCTTTGATTTTCAGTTTAATAATCTATCTTTTCGTTTATCAATATTGATTTATGCTTGAATCTATGAATTGCTTGATCATCAATTCTATGTGAATTTGTATGGATTCGAGAGAGGAAATATGAATCTAGACTTAGACATTATAGCATGTGTTCTTGAATTCTGTGATGGAATCTTGATGAATGTTATGGTAGAGATATGTCTAGCGTCGCATGTAATCAGATAGAGAACTTGAATTTAACCTTCTTTGATTGTAATTCACATATAGATATAATGAATTATTTGATTAAGGTGTTTAGCTTAATTCTATCTAATTTGTGGATTTAAGTTAATATGGTATTAGTGCATCGAGAGATGGCTAGTTCTACTTGAGTGTTCTTGATTAATAAACTGGGATAGTGAGTTAAACTGGAATAAGGTGAAATAATCAGAGTGATGCTTAGGGTGAAGTTGTAAGTCTAATTCTCCAATATTTGTTTAAATTTTCAGTTGTTAAGTTTGTTGATTACTTGGAGTTTTTAGTATTTTTAATATTGTTAGTTTTAATAGTTATAATTCTTGAATTGGATAGTTTAATAACATTTGGATTAATAGAAAGCTGGTAATTGTGAGGGTTAATTTCATATTTAATCTCCGTGGGAACGATACTTGACTTATCATTATATTACTTGTTGCCCACGTGCACTTACGTGTGAGCGTAATTAGATTTCGACCAACAGTCTGCGCTTAACGAATTGTAGGAAAGTAAATTGCTGAGAATACTTAGAGAGTACAAGTTTGCAATTGGATGGAAAATTGCCGATATAAAAGGGATAAGCCCTTCATTTTGAATGCACAAGATTCTCTTGGAAGAGGATGCCAAGCCAATAGTGGAACAACAAAGAAGACATAATACAATCATGAAAGATATGGTGAAAAAGAAATATTGTAGTGGTTGGATGCTGGGATAATATACCCAATTTCAGACAGTACATGGGTAAGTCCAGTTCAATGTGTTCCAAAAAAGGGTGGAATAGTGGGTCTGATTTAAAACTAGAAGCCTATACAGACTCAAGTTTTTAGACTGACCAAGACGACAGAAAATCCACCAAATATTTTATATTTATCTTAAATGGTGGTACAGTGAGTTGGACGAGTTCCAAGCAGCAAATGGTTGCTGATTCGATGACAGAAGTGAAGTACATAGTTGCAAGTGAAATTACAAAGGAATTTGCTTGGATAAAGAAGTTTATTGCTAAACTTAGAGTGGTTCCTAATATACAAGGACCAGTGCTTGTATATTGTGACAACAACGGGACTGTTGCACAGGCCAAGGAAACCAGGTCTCATCAAAAATCCAAGCATGTATTGTGGCACTTTCATCTGATTAGAGAAATCTTTGAAAGGGGAGATGTCAACCTGATGAGGGTCGACTCTCAGAACAACATTGCAGATTCATTTACTAAAGTGTTTACTCAGTAGCAGTTTGATCGTCACTTAGAGAAGATGGGTATGAGATATTAAGGCGATTGGCTTTAGTACATGTGGGATATTGAAAGTAGTATGCCCTCAAGCCAATTACATTTGATGTAATAAACATTTACTTTGTAATCTTATTCATTTATTAATAAGAGAATTTATTTAATAAAAGACATCATTTATCCATGTTAATTAGTTGAATTAATAAATGTGATAAACCCATAGTTATTGAGCAATGCTTATAGAATCATGATGTTGATCATGCTAATGAGATCTAAATTCTTGATAGCTCAATACTAAAATGTTCCTAATCGTATGGATCACTAATGTGGGGTTACTGATTCCAGATAGATTAATACATACTATGCTTGCTCTGTTGAAAAGGATGATTGATCTCATGATCATTTGTGTGACACTAAAGCAAGTATGTAGGTGTTTGTTGGAGAATAAGTTCACTGAATGTGACTAATAAAGGAACCCTAATGGAGTTTTACTTGCTTGTCAATGGGAGTTTTTAAAGTGATAGTAGTACAAGTGATCCTTGGACTTGAGATCATCATAGTATCTTATATATACTGAATTATGTTTTGACATATTTCTTAATGCTCTTGAGTATGTTGTAGGGTATGCTCGAATAAAATAAAGTATATATGGAGATAGGTGACTGATCAATAAAGGATCTATCGCTTCCAGTAAAGGGAGAGAATGTCCTATGTGATTCGATAAAGTGACAACATGGAAATCCCTGGCCAGGGTTGAATGGAAATTAGAAAGGAGTTTCTAATTTACATTAACTATTTTTTTGCATTTTAGAATCGAAATACATATAATCAAATAAATAAAAATTGATAGTAATTACATGTTTTATATTTGATTGGGACATTGTATGGTAGAAAGATTGAATTGTACGGTAACTATTCACAGAATAGGTTCTTTGTATTCTTTGTGATAATCTTTGTGATTTACGTTCAATTCATATTATCCGAAAAGTCATGATACTTTATTTATAAGGTGTCACTCATAATGTAGAATAAATATTATTTATTTGTAGTTGAATTAAAGGAGTTTAATTCATTATAAACAATATTAGAATTGTTCTAATTTATTTATTATATTACTGGCTTAATATTGAACGTAGAGGGTCACACCACAAAAGAGGAGAAATATGATTTTAGAATTGATTGACTTAATAATAATAAATTAATTAAGTGTATTTAATTTATTAGTGGAATAAATTAAATAGCTTTGGATTTATAATAAAGTATTTGGAGAAATAACTAATATTATAAATTAATGAGATTGGTCATCTTATTATTATTATTATTATTATTATTATTATTATTATTATTATTATTATTATTATTATTATTATTATTATTATTATTATTATTAATTGACTAAATAATAATAATAATATAGTATTTGGAGAAATACTAATATTTATAATTAAGTATTTGAAGAAATACTAGATTATAAATAAATAAGAGGAGTCTTATTATTATTATTATTATTATTATTATTATTATTATTATTATTATTATTATTATTATTATTATTATTATTTTATTTAGTTCCTTAGGAGTTAAATTAAAACCCTAAATTCTAAATGGTTTAGGATTAGGGTTAGTCTTTAAATAAGAGGAGTCTTATTGGGGGAAAGACTAATGTTCATGCATCTTGCTTCTCTCTTGCAAGTGTTCTCTACACACTAAGTTGTTAGGATAGTGAGAATTAGGATTAACCATTTAAGACCTAGTTAAGTCTAAAATCAAATCTTCAATCTATTACTCTTGGTGAATACCTCTTGGGTATTGCCTACACTTTGTGACGAACGTGTGATTTGGAGATTGGAGAGATCGTGAAGGATCAAAGATTTAAATTTAAAGTATTCATCAAAGGTTGACACGCTTCAAAGGTATATCTTTATCATTCCTCAATTAATGATGTTTCATAAGACTATACATTAGGATTGCTGAAATTTTTTAAATTGCTATTTTGCATACTTCTGTTGTTATTACAATTAGATTGTATGCTTTGATTATGTTTTCGCAATCCTACACCAACCATATATAAAACAGAAGATCAAAGGTTGCTGCACCAAAATAGTGATCCGAAGCACTAAATGAAAATCCAAAGTGCATATCTGAGCTAAAAGAAAAGTGTGACAGTTTGCACAAGTGCTAAAGCTGCAATGCCAAGAGAAGTGTCACAATGTGCCAGAAGGCAGAACAACCAAAGAGCCAAGGATCCAAAGTCGAAGAGCCAAAATCAAAAGCCAGAGCCTAAGTGTCAAGATGATGAATGACATGGCTGAGCTAAACGACTAAGTATGAAGAAATCATTCAATTAATTTTGGTGACGTAGGAGTGACAGATCAGAAGACCAATCTCAAGTACCACTACGTTTCACCAATAATAATGCTAAGTGTAGTTGAACAGAAGAAGTATACGACCCAACAAAGTGTTCAAGACTGCTAAGCATAAGAAGATGTCGAGCTTAATGGAATAGCTTAACAGCCCATCAAATATGATCATGAGTAGCTTGTTGACTATAAGAAGAGATCGAGCCTTAAAGACAAAGTTCATCAATACCAAGAAGATGATCACAACAATGCTGCTAAGTACCAGAAGATGAAGAGATAACATGTCATCTTAGTAGCACCTCCAACACACATCAACAAATAGGATTTAGGGTTGGAGGATCCTGGTCTTAGCGACCAAATTGGGGTCAGAGGATCCTGGTCTGTGTGACTGAATTGGGGTCAGAGGATCCTGATCTTAGTGACCGAATTTTCGAGTCTAAGTGACTCGATGCCGAGACTCTGTGACTCGAAGGAACCTTTGTGGTTCGGTTGTAAAATGGTCTGTTGGACCTATATCCTTGGTGGATATCCTACTCGTGGAGTGGAAGAGTGGACTATGAGCTGTTTAGTCTCCAAACCATTTAAAAACATCTTGGGCCTTTTACTTTATGTCATTTACATTATGCACATTATAACAGCTATATCTGTTATGTGTTTGCAAAGCCACAAGATTTAATTTATATTTGTGATTTAATTAATCTTTAATTAAGGGGATTTTATAAAAGAATATTTCGATGTGCTTAATCAATATGATTAACTGATTACTTGGTAGTGCATCTTTAATTAATCAAAACGTTTTTAAAGATCTATTCAATCCCCCTCTTCTAAATCTCCAGTGTGCCTCTGGGAAACAACAAGAATTATAGAAAAAAAAAATCTCACTTATTACACATCTCTCCAAACAAGTTACCACTAATACTTATCAACATAATTGACAATCAAAATATAGTTGACATAAAACATTTATAATATATATCATTATCCTTGTTAGAATAACAATAAAATATGAATCATACTATATATTACCATAAATTTGTGCTAGATTACAATTGAGAATCATATATTGAAAATAATTATAAGAGGACCACACTTATTGTACATCTCTTTAAAAGGGTGAGTACTAATACTTATTTACATAATTAATAATTAAAAAATCGACTTAAACATTAGTAGTATATGCCATTTTTCATAAAATAATTGACAAATGTATATTTGATCGTAATCTTCTTTATTTTGACAGTATGAACAACCCTATTTTAAGGGAATTGATCATATTATCAAAGAAAAAAATGATGTTGTCAAGGTAATAAATACAGTCGCTTAAAGTTTTAAGTGTCGCTTAATGTATATTTACTCTTATAGTATTATTTTTGTTTTGCAATATCAAAAGCCTTATTTAAGTTCATCAACATTTCAGAGATAAAATTATATATTTATGGAAATGTTATTTGTACATGCATATTTAAAATTTTCACATGTGCTCCTCAAATCACTCTATTTTTATATGAGAAGTGATTTTGTGAAAATATTAAACATGCATGTAGAAATAGTGCTCCCTTTATTTAAGAGAATTTTTCCTATTTACACCGGAAGAAAGAAGCATCTTGTTTGTTATTTTAAAGACGGGCTATCCTTAAAACTTGGTATGGCATGGAGTTTTAATTGCTGGAGGCTCATAACTAAAGACTATCATAATGTTATGGTATTTGATGATGCAAAGAGTGGGCTTAGCCAATTCCTTTGTAACTGGTCCAATAAACGAGTCCAAGAACGGGCTTCTCCTTCTGAATATTTTTGGAACTTAAAGAATTTAAGATGAAAAAGAAAAAGAATTTTTTTAAAATTAAATAAGTTTTCTTAATTATTCATTGCACTATATTTAGTAGAGGAGAGTATGAAGTATGAACCGATTTTGTAACCGAAATTTCACGCAAAATCGCACCAAAAAAACCGCACCATTGGTTTTAGTGACATATTATTGTTTTTTAGTAAAAATCACACCCCTTACGGTTGCGATTTTATTGTAAAGACCACACTCCTTAAAGAAACGCACTGTTTAAAGTCATAAGTTCTTTAATATTTTTCATATTTTTGTATATGTTTTAGAGTTTTTAAAGTTCTATTTAAGTATCTCGTAAATCTAATTTTGCAACATGTAATTTTGCATGGTTTAAGACTTTAAATTTGAAATAATGGTTGTATTGTAGCAATGTATGCATCTTCATAATTTGTATACTTTCAATTTGAGGAATAAGAAGTTTGGAATTAATTTGTGATTGGTTTTCAAAAATTCAACTTTTTATAGTTGGGTGTTGTTTACAATGTTTGAGATTTATTTGGAATTTGAAAAATATGACATGTTTAATTTATTTATTTTTTTAATTAGTTTTCGAGCCGAAACCCCATCACATTTTTAGAAATCGCTCCGCACCAATACTACTAACTAGTTGCTTTAGGTTTAGTACCAACGATTAAGAATTGTTTTCCCCTACTTGCTGCAACAAAAATCAAATCACAAGATTCTAATAAAAAACGAACGGTTGTAGTAGGATTTGTAATTTCTAATATGAGTACATTTACGCCTTGCAGAGATACAAGGGGCCATTTTAGGATTTCATTCTTAGTGCCATGTCCAAAATGAATTTCGGCTAAGCGGTTTCTGATTTAAACAACCACATCAAAGCGGTTTCATGTGCAGCTTTTATTCAAAATTGCACCATGTTCACCCCTAATATTTAGATATTGTTCACATTATTAGACTTTTGCATTTACCACAATTTTACTATTTTCTTACATTTATTTTTATGAGACTAATATACAAATAGACGTTGTGAACTCGACAAAAATCCACCTAAAATGTGGCCAGAAATCTCGTAGAAGTCTCCTTCTGTAATAATTCAATAAAGAAACCTGAAATACTTGATGAAATTTTGAAAGTACTACTGATATCAGTTTATATGCATTCGCCCCTATTTTATGTGGTACCTCAAAATTATCAAAAAAAAATTGTTTGATTGAGCCACCACCATAAGGAGTTTCTGAACATGATTGAGCAAAAATACTTTCAGATTTATATGGGCGTGATTTATATATAGTTCGCAGCTTATTGGACTGTATTGCAGCCCATCGGATCTAATAAACTTGCCGACATTTAGTTTCTTCTACTTATTGCTCTCATTACATTCATTTAATTATTATTGTGTTAATGTTACTACCATAGCAATAAAAATTTAAGAGTAATTTTTTTTGGAAAATTATTTTATCACAGTTGTTATAAGGCGAGCTCTTGGTATATGGATATATTTATACCTCTTTTCACATACGAAAATATAAAATTCAGACTCATGTGATTATAAGCCGGCAAAATACCATCACACATTATTACTAAGAAACTGAAGAAAACCCCAACTGATACTGGAAAAATTATACCAGTTGACCTATAGATTAGATGACAGCTCCTTTCGTCCTAATTTATACCTACAAGCAATGCATGTGATAATAAATTATTTTTTAAATATATTTATTAATTTTTAAAAATATAATATAGGAGAAACTAGATAAAGTTAATAAATATAATTTTCCCACTAAATTTAAATGTTGTCAAGTAATTTTCTTTTACAACATGTGATATTTATTCTAAAAATTAGGGATGATGAAAACTAAGAGTTAAAAAAATTATTATTGATTTTAGAGTCCAAAGAGTTTAAAAGTAACCAATTTTTTACCCTCCATTAATAATATAGATTTCAAAACGGAGGATGTATTACTTATATAAAAAAAATAAAAGAAAAAGAATTAATACCTAGAAATGGTATAGTACTAATTAAATCAAACATGTTCAAATTATTATAAAATTCTAGCATATGAAAAATAAAACGAACTGAAATTAAATAAAATATTTCAGTTATTGTGAGTTTTGTTTGAGAGGGGAGGGATGTGATAGAGAGAGAGTTTTTCCCTCCAATTTTTTAAAAAGAAGGAACTTTTCATTCTCATCCTTTCTCATCCCAAAAATAAAACTCACAAATAGGGGTAAAGTTTTGGAGCCTTGGCAACTTGACAAGTCAAACTACTAAAATGATAGGTAATCATGATCTTAATTATCATAACAACAATGTTACTATTACATAAAAAAAATATTATACATACATTACGCATAATATGGGCCTCATAGCGACATGTAGTACCGCAGTGATGTATACGTGTGTATAAATGTAAGCATTATGTGATCTTTTTTATGTGATAATGTCATTATTTTTATCATAAGCAAAATGATAATTATGATCATGATATACATGTAGACAAATATTTGACGAAATTAGATTGCAACCAACGTGAAAATGTATGCGATAAAATAAAATTAATTAAAATGAGACCATTATTAATTCTTACTTATCTCATGTGTGCACCTACGTTGGAATCATAATTCGACTAAAACTTTCGTAATATATAACATGACTCTTATCATAATGATATCCATAAACAAATTTGGTTAGATTCTCAAAAATTTTAGTCTCTGTCCAGATTTTAAAATGAGTCTTATTATAAATTTTATTGACAAAGTTTTCACGTAAATTTCATTTATCCTACTATCCTATTTTCTCTTACTAGTTTTACTCCCGTTTAATACATTTTATTTTTAGGAATTTAAAATTCACCTCTCCTCTTCTTTATAGATAAGTAACTTTAAAGGGCAATAAAGAGAAGAAAAAAAAACCTCACTTTGATATTTACATCAAAAGTGACCGTCTACATCTTCCTCTCACTTTATAATACAAATAGATGAGAGTGGTTATAATGAAGTTTATTTTTGAGTAAGTTGGTCAATTGGCCAATAGAGTGCTGACACGCATGCGAGATTCTATGTCTGTCAATATTTTATTAGTTAATTGACCAACTTACCAAAAAATAAATTTTATAATAACCGGATGACAAATAGATAACCAGTTTTAACAGATAATCATGATCTTATCATATTGATATCCATAAATAAATTTTGTTAGATTCTCAAAAATTTTAGTCAGTCCAGATTTTAAAGTACTTATGTTGCTCCAATTAAGTACGAGTAATTAAATTAGGTTGCAAAACCAATTTAATTGTTGCGACACGAATGATTTATGAACTGCATTTCATAAAATAAATGTGTTATCAATCAGGCCACCTAACCACGTGTCCACATCCCAACAAATATCACAAAAATTTGTAAAAAAATCAATTAATAAACATTAGGCGTGCAAAAATGTACATAAACAGATGTTAATGGTGGATGTGAAAGCTGAAGAAAAATATTGGTGAGGCCATGATATGATGTTGCTAATTAATTAACTTTTTAGTATGACGGTATAAGGCAAATGTACGTTCTTATTTTGACACAATAATGTCATTTAATAGTAGCAACAACTTTGACATTGTCTATATAGTTTTGGCATGTCCACTCATTCACTCACCTCTAATATATTCCATTTTGTTATAAAACTTTAATAAAGTATAGAAATATACTCTTATAATTGTTGCATAAATTTAGAGAGAATAAGTAAGAGAAAAGTGAGAGAGAAACCTTCAGAGATTTCTCTATCTTTCCTTCAATATAATTTCCTTTATATAGGCAAGGGAAAAGTTCACGGGAAGAAGGAAATGGTCACGGAAGAAGAGAAACAGAAAGGGGCAGGCTAGCTAGTATCCTGAGGAGAAGGGAATTGAATACCCTTTAGAGGAGGGAATCATTTTTAACACTTACCCTGATTTTCTACGATAGAAGATTATGTCTCATTAAAAATCTTGTTAAAAAAATCCAATGAGAAAAAACTTAACGAAGGAAAAAAGAGTACATATCTTTTACATAAATATCTTTTAATTGACTGCCTCGTTAAAACCTTGTCAGGAAAAACCCATTGGGATAAAAACCATGACTAAGAAAAAAGAGTACAGTCTTCCCCTCAAAAGGAATTTATTACTCCTTGATGAAATGTTGTCATAAGTCTTTCAGTCGACACATTTCGATCCTTTTTCAAAGTTTTGTAAACGTTGCATTTGGTAGCGACTTTGTGAATAAGTCGGCTAGATTATCACATGATCGAATTTGATGCACATCTATATCACCCTTCTTTTGTAGCTCATGTGTAAAGAATTCCTCATATAGAATTGTAGGAATGTCTTTGATTGATGGTAATCCATATGATTTTTGAATATGCTAAATAACTGATCTCAACCAAACATACTCTCTGCTTACTTCATGTATAGCGAGAATCTCTGAGTGATTTGAAGATGTAGCTGTCATGGTTTGTTTTGTGGATTTCCAAGATATAGTCGTGTCACAATATGTAAATACATAACCTGTTTGTGATCTTCCATTGTGTGGATCTGATAAATATCCTGTATCGGCATATCCAACCAATCGAGACGTTGAATCTCTTGGATAAAATAATCCAAGATCTATACTTCCACGGAGGTATCTCAAAATGTGTTTGATCTCATCCCAATGTCTCTTAGTCGGAGAAGAACTGTATCTTGCTAACAAGTTGACAGCAAAATCAATATCAGGTCGTGTACAATTTGCAAGATACATAAGAACAGCTATTGCACTTAGGTATGGAACTTCAGGTCCAAGAACTTCTTCCATTGCACTTAGGTATGGAACTTCAGGTCCAAGAACTTCTTCACCACTTTTTAGAGGCCGAAATGGATCTTTATCAACTTCTAAAGATCGAACAACCATCGAGGTAGTCAAAGAGATTGAGAATCCTTTTTCAGCATATGTGGATTGATGAACAAAAATTCCAAATGCTAAATGATCCACTTGTATTCCCAAACAGAATTTTGTCTTTCCAAGATCTTTCATTTCAAATTCATCTTTTAAATAAGTAGCAGTTCTTGTGAGTTCTTCAGGAGTACCTACAAAATTCAAATCATCCACATATACAACAATGATGGAAAATCCACTTTGTGATTTCTTAATAAAAACACATGGACATACATGATCATTTATATATCCATCTTTTATTAAATAATCACTAAGTCGATTATACCACATACGACCAGACAGTTTCAACCCATACAATGAGCGTTGTAACTTGATTGAATATATGTGACTGGGCCTTTGTGATTCAGCCATTTTTAATCCTTCAGGGATTCTCATATAAATCTCAATGTCATGTGAGCTATATAGGTATGCTGTTACAACATCCATCAGACATGTTTCCAAACCTTCCATGGTTGTCATACCTATCAGAAAGCGAAAAGTGACTCCATCCATTACGTACTGAAGAGTCTGTGTCCTGATAATCAATACCAGGTTTTTGTGAAAAAACCCTTGAGCTACAAGTTGGGCTTTATATCTCACAATTTTATTGTTCTCATTTCGCTTTCGTACAAATACCCATTTATTTCCAACCGGGATTACACCCATCGGTGTTTGGACTACTGGTCCAAATACTTCTCTTTTCAATAGAGATTTTATTTCCAACCGGGATTACACCCAGCGGTGTTTGAACTATTGGTCCAAATACTTCTCTTTTTAATAGAGATTGTAGCTCAGTTTGAATAGCATCTTTCCATTTTGGCCAATATTTTCTTTTCTGACATTCTTCCACGTTTTGTGGTTCAGGATCCGTGTCAGGAATCAAAGTAATATCTGATGCTATAGAGAAAACAAATATATCATCAATCATGACTTTGCTTCGATCTCATATTTTCTCATCATGTACATAATTTATTGAGATCTCTTGGTGTTCATCTCTTATCCCTTCACTGAGATTTTGAACCTCTTCTGGGGCTATTCCCACTCTTGGAATAAGTGCTACTTCTGGGGCGGGTATTCCTTCTGGGATTCCCTTATTTGCTTTTAATTTTCGTGGTACAGTGTCTTTTGCACCAACTGGTCTTCCACGCTTCTGGTGTGGTTTAGATTCTTTTATTACCTTATTTGCCAATTCTCCAGGAATTGATTTTTCAATAGGTATTTCTATCTCTGCTGGAGTATTCACTGCAGGTGTATATGACTTTATCATTTTTCTAACATCATTAAATGCATCTGGCATTTGATTTGCAATATTTTATAAATAAATAATTCTTTGAACTTCAATTTCACATTGTCCTGTATGAGGATCAAGTGAATTCAATTCTGATGCATTCAATGATATCTCAGAGGGTTTTTTTTTATTTAAAACTTTCCCTCCTCCTAATGGTGGAAATACAAATTCATCAAAATGACAATCTAGTAAAAACATCTCCAATTAAAAGCTCAAGATATCTAATAATAGAAGGAGAATCAAAACCAACATAAATACATATTCTTCGTTGGGCTCCCATTTTAGTTCTTTTATTAAAGATTCAACTAAACCATTTTCTGTATGAATAAGAGGAACATAATGCTCAATGGAGATTCCAATAGTCATACAAAAATCATTAAAAGTCATTGATAAAAATTCAGCTGCGTTATCAAGTCGAATTGACTTGATTGAATGATCCGAGAATTGAGCCCGTAACTTGATTATTTGAGCAAGAATTTTGAGAAGGCAAAATTTTGATAAGAAAGAAGACATACATGAAACCCTCTAGTTGAAGCATCTATTAAAACCATGAAATATTGAAATGGGCCAGACAATGGGTGAATAAGTCCACAAATGTCTCCTTGAATTCTCTCTAGGAATTTCGGGGCTTCTTTATAAACTTTTATCGGTGATGGTCGAACAATTAATTTTCTTTGAGAACACGCAGTGCAAGGAAATTCACTACTAGGAAAAACCTTCTTATTTTTGAGAGGATGACCAATAGAATTTTCAATAATACGACACATCATAGAAGTACCTGGATGACCAATTCTTTTATGCCAAAGCATAAAGGATCTGGGAACTAGGATTTTTGGAATCATAACAGTATGAGACTTAATTGCTCTAATTTTCATAGTATATAATCCAGAAGAAATTGAATGAAGTTTTTCTAGGATATTCTATTTTTCAGAAATAGTAGAAGTGATGAGAAGATATTCATTAAAGATGGTCTGACACATATAAAAGCATAAATAAGAAAAGTTATATTTCATTTATAATTTTATTCATGATAAACACTGACCACGTATAGCATGAAAACTAATAATATTATACATGCTGGGTGTTTAATTAAAATAAAAATTAAACGTTATCCCAAAAGATACTTTCAGAAGGTCCAGTAATATCAACAACCTTTTCCTCATTGTTGGTTATTGGTGGAACATCAACAATATCCAATTGATGATCAACAAAGTTTGTTTCTACCTCCATTACTTTGTTCTTTTGAGACTCCTGGAATAAATCAACCAGATGCCTTGGCGTACGACAGGTACGTGACCAATGCCCATTCATCCCACACCTAAAACAAACATCTAGTTTGTTCTTTATCGGTGCTGCATTTTCTTTATTTTTACCCTACCCAAACACTTGCCACTTCTGGTGGCTTGAATTGTCGCGGTTCTGGAATTTGTTGTTATGATGGCCTCGTTTCTTCTTTCGTCCCTAAGATTTCTTATTATATAACCATCTCTTATCACGTTTATTCTGCTGGAATGGCGTGCTGTTAATATCTGGCAATGGGGTAGCACCCGTTGGCCGTACTTGATGGTTTTTCAACAACAATTCATTATTCTTTTCTGCAACAAGGAGGATAGACAACAAGTCACTGAATTTTGTGAACTTACTCTGTCTATATTGTTGTGACAAAATCATGTTGGTTGGATGAAAAGTTGAGAGTGTTTTCTCTAACATTTGGGTTTCAGAAACTGGATCTCCGCATAAAGCCAAAGTAAAGGTTATTCTATAAACATTGGAACTATATTCCGTAATTGATTTGTAATCTTGTAGCCTTAAATTAAGCCACTCAAATTTGGCATTAGGGAGAACAACCAATTTTTGGTGATCAAATCTTTCCTTCAGTTGTGTCCATAAAGATAAATGATCTTTGACTGTTAAATACTCGGTCTTTAATCCTTCATCAATATAGTGACGAAGAAAAATTATGGCTTTTGCATTTTATGCCGAAGTTGCTGTATTTCATGATTCAATGGTCTTTTCTAACTCATTTGCACTAAGGTGCAATTCTGCATCAAGCGCCCAAGCCAAATAGTTGTCTCCAGAGATTTTCAAAATAAAAAAAATCTATTTTTGCCAAGTTTGCCATCTATCCTGGGTTAAAACACAATTTTATTATTTATTAAAACAATAAATAATTGCATATATGATATAGAGAAAATAAACTAAGTCACGACCTCAAGTGGTGATAAAATGTAAATATAAATAATCTTATATTTACGTTATTAGCATATTATTTTAGTAAAAAGAATATGCAATCGTTAATGTATATATATAATTATTATAATTCAACAATATATATATATATATATATATACAAAAATGCAAATGGATCTTCTCCCAAGATGCTAGTAGTTCACATAGATAAAGTTATTCTAA
Organism: Panax ginseng; assembly: GCA_020205605.1. Lineage (NCBI taxonomy): Eukaryota > Viridiplantae > Streptophyta > Magnoliopsida > Apiales > Araliaceae > Panax > Panax ginseng. The sequence continues at coordinate 92,557,296 of CM035137.1, forward strand.
TGAGAATAATAAAGAATGGAATAAATGTAGAATTTCACCATGTATGCGGTATTCGCGATATACAAGTTATTCCAATGTAATAATAAAGAATGAAATAATGTAAGAATTTCACTGTATGCGATTCGCATATATACAGGTTATTCTCACAATTTAATAAGTGGTAAAAAGGTTCCCACCAAGTCTTGTAAGATTAACAAGGATAGATGATACCATTGTAAATAACAGAATTTAAAGATGAACAATAAAACATAAATATAATTTGACAGTTAAAGAATATAATAGGCAGCAAAGCCAAGCCAATTGTAAGAATTACATTATACTATTGGTGGCATAGCCCAACCGACAGTATAATAATAAATTGCAAGAATTTAAAGGCAATTATAAGAATAAAATTATATTATTGGTGGCATAGCTAAACCGATAATATAATAATAAATTGCAAGAATTTAAAGGCAACTATAATAATAAAATTATATTATTGGTGGCATAGCCCAACCGGTAGTATAATAATAAATTGCAAGAATTTAAAGGCAATTATAAGAATAAAATTATATTATTGGTGGCATAGCCAAACCGGTAATATAATAATAAATTGCAAGAATTTAATTTTACCGTCTCTGTTGGTTAAAGCTTCGTGCTAATAACGTGTTATAAAACTTTAACAAAGTATAGAAATATACTCTTATAATTGCTGCATAAATTTAGAGAGAATAAGTAAGAGAAAAGGGAGAGAGAAACCTTCAGAGATTTCTCTATCTTTCCTTCAATATAATTTCCTTTATATAGGCAAGGGGAAAGTTCACGGGAAGAAGGAAATGGTCACGGAAGAAGAGAAACAGAAAGGAGCAGGCTAGCTAGTATCCTCAGGAGAAGGGAATTGAATACCCTTTAGAGGAGGGAATCATTTATAACTCATTTTCTAATGTGGAGAGAGTTTGAGTAATTAAGACATTCAACTTGAACAATAAAATGTTGTATCCATTTTAGTACTCATGGTTTTAATTTAAGGACTTATTCTTATTAGTATACTCTTTTTCTGCCCACTTGTATAAAAAGCTTTAAAACAAATATTAAATATAGTATGGATTTGAATTTTAAATAGTTCAAACTACACTACAACAAAAAGGGTTATTTTTGACGGAATATTGCATCGGAATTAAGCATATTTCGTTGAGAATAGCTTAATTCCGACGAAATATTCAGTCGGAATTTCAGTCTGCTATAGGCGCGTCGGAATTAAGTCCGTCGAACTTTCAGTTAGAATTAACTATCCTCGACTAACAATTTGGTCGAAATTAAGCTATTATCGACGGAATTAAGTCCGTCTAAATTAATTTGTCGATGTTATCATGCCACATGGCAAAATTCGACAAAGTGTAAAAAGGCTTAATGTCGACAAAATTCCGTCGAGGATATAGTTATTCCGTCGAGATTAAGTTTTTTTTTTTTAAATATTTTTTTTGTTTTGGCAATATCCTGGGTAATAATCCACATTTTGGTACTTGTAAACCTGTTTTTATTTCCCAACAGCATATACAACATAACTATAACTATCCAACAACATGAATATGAATAATTACCAAGGCCAACAATAATAAAATTTCTCTAATTTTCCATATTAATATGTTAAACTACAGTAAATATCAACTAAACGAGAAATTAAGATGTCAAGCATTCCGTTAGGCTAAACTAAATATATCAAACATCCTAAAACTAAACTAAAGATGTCAAACTATAAAGTAATGATAGGATATTATGTACAATACGTCAAACATCAACTAAACTACAAAAATTACATCCCATTAAGCTAAACTAAAGTAAATATGTACTAATCATCTACAAAACTAAGTCATGCCAGTAGTACTACCTCCGGTGTGAGGAGGATCATCGGGCGGGCGTCGACATTGCTGCTTTGGCGTATGAAATTGCTGCTTTGACGACGCTCGGTATCGTCAGCCCGCTCCTCCTCGTTATCATCAACCCGCTTAGCATCGTCACTCTGTTGATACAATATAATGCAACTCATTGGTCCATATATATGATACAATTAAAGATAACTAAATGAAAATTAAATAACATGAAAAATACTTGAATTTAAAATGAATAGTATACTTGAGTAGTCGAGGGTTGACTCAGCATCAGCCGAAAAATGTCCATGAGTAAGGTAACCACCATCCAAACAACCTCGTCGCGTATCGTGGAGAAATGCTCAAGAGGGATACCCATACTCTCGGCGGTGGCCCCAACTGCAATGTCATGAGCAAGCTAATGGAGGCGAGCACGGGTGGGTATGCCCTAACGATGAAATATCGGATCCGTACCAAACTTCTCCGACACCGCTGCCATAACCCACTGGAACATAACATCGTCTAAGCTAGCGCCCGTATGTGACGGTCCCACGGGGGCTCTTAGATGCAGACGCTGGATAGAGCCTGCAAAAATAAATATAACATGAATAATATTATAAGTTCACTTTATTCATAAATGAGAAATAATCTAAAATATTATACTTCCAGGTAGTGTATAGGTTGGTATCCTCAGCAATCCCAGCACTCGATACCGGTAGGTAGTGCTATTGGGAGGATCTTGTGACGCGACCCAAAGAGCCGTCTCCTCATCCTGAGATAAACTAATCTCGGGTGGAGGGATGGTAGAATTTAACGGCTCAGGACCGCCCCTAGAAGCCTGCAACTCAGCTATACGCTAGCCCTGGAGCTTCTCAAACCAGTCTTGTAATTTAATATATGTACATGTGAGTTAACTCGGCAACATCATATAAATTACGTAATATGATCCTACATAACAATTATTATAGTAAATTTATTACCCGTATAGCTAACGCCGCGGGACACATCGTCGATGCCAAAGCCGACGCCTTTGGCATATGGACTTTATCCCAAAACTCGACCATAGTAGGAAGTCGACCCAAGCTGTTCCGCATGACCTAAATCATACATTAATTAATATCATATTACCTTACTATATATAGATCCAAACAATATTAATCCTCACTAAATATAGATACATACCGACTTAACCTCCTCAAACGACTATGATCCAGAAGTATATACAATCTGAAGCTTACCTCGATTCTTCTTTATATGCTCGGACTTTGTCTTATAGGCAACATCATACCAGTACGTACACATGGTCACCCATGTTGCATCTGATATGGCTGACAACTGATGTTGTCGTATAGTAGTCCCAGGCTGGGCTTCAATTGCCCGGGTTGCCCTCTGCCTCATCTCATACAGCTAGCCGATACAGTTCTTTGAGATGTGCGTAATAATAACAGCGTTGCCATCTACGACACAGATGCCCTCCTCATATATATAATATGTCTATAAAAAATCTATAACATACGTATTAGTAAAAATTTGAACAATATGTAAATAACTAGGATCAACTTTTTGATTTAACATATGTAATTCGACTTACGTGAAACTTGCGCAACACGGTCACTATAAAGAGGGGATCATACTGCGCGTACTGCCTAAATTGCATGCAGCCAGTCGGGAGATGCATCAAGCATATAGTGTGTATGGTCGCCTTAGCGACAGGGTCCATAATACTAGAATTTAAAAAGGCAATGAATTATTTTAATTATAATCACATAATAATATCATTTTAATTGAATATGATATATTAATGTTGAAACTAATTACGACGAGTTGACGTCAACCTGAACGGTCTTTGGAACAGTCGGTGGACGACCTAATTGACTGAGGTAAGGCCCTCGGTGACGCCGATTTATAGCATCTGTAGGTATAATTAAGTTATGTCAAAATTGTGAAAAATATTAAATAGATGTTTTTATAAATTATAAAAAACTAATGAAAATGAGTGTGATTACGCCTAAACATAACTAACTCACTAGTTGGTGATAATTAATGACCTGCCCTGGGAACCGTCACCCAATCCTGTACGGCTTCCACCACAACGACCTCCACCGCTATGTCTAGGCATAACTGTACTTCTGAAATAACAAACATTAACTTATGAAATTGCAGTTAATTTATTCTAATACTCATTTTTATTAGTAAAATATTTACAAAACAACAATTGGTTAAGACTTAGTACGTTGTCAAACCCATTAGAATCAAAATCATGTTCATCCTTTGATTATGTCTTTTCCTCTTGCGTATCAATTTCTTCATTGGTATCATCTTCGACGACGACATATACGGACTGACAACTACATCTTCCTCGACTTCGTCAACATCGGGTACGTCAACGACATGATTTACCAGCACATCGTCATCATCTAACACTACATGGCCGAGATTGCTAACTTTTTTCTTGCAATGGGTCATCCGTTCCAGATAAATTAGTACCATCAAATGCCCAAGTCTTCGTTGTGACAACTGTATACCAGGGGGATCTATAATTTATGACATTATGGGCGTAGTACACTTGAGTTTCTTGGCTGGCTAACACGAATACGTCATCAGACTATAACTTTAACTTTATATCTACTGTGACGATTCTATTATGATCAACTTTAACACCCTTTGCAGTATCAAACCAGCGACACTTAAATGTAACAACCTTTTTACCCTTAGGATATTTGAGCACAACAACTTCCTCTAATCTTCCATAATAATTGGACTCATAATCTTGGTAACAGCTTCCCAACACGACAACGCTAGAATTGACTGATGTCAGTTCATTCAAGTCATCAATCTTGAATCTATACCCATTAACGATGTAGCCTGGAAATGAACTAATAAGTTTGTACGAACCTGAAATGACATCTCTAAAACGCTCTGAAGCGCTATCTTCTTCAACCCTTCTCTTAAACCACTATTGGAAATTTTCAATAGTGAATGCTTCCAACTGTGCTATAGTTAGTCCCAGGTTAGAAGCAGATGCTACCGCTTCGAATGAACTGTAATAATAATATGTTATTTAATTGTTGATTAAGGGTCTAAATATTTAAGCTTCTACATAAAAAATGCATACTTGATGTACGATGATGATTCAGGCATATTTAGAAGCACGTATGTAGATACAATCTTCAAATCTTTATCGGTTAGGTAAGTCTTCGTGTCATGTCCAAATGGTTTAGCCGGATAAGAGAATACAGCCAACTCATCACCACGAGATTGGGGATCGACGACCTCATTCTAACTTAATCGATTGTGCTTCGTTGAGACTACATCATCAAAGTACAAGGAGCAGAAGATGATAAAATCTTCCTCCGTATAACGTTTAACAATATAACCCTCTACACGAGCTTTGTTTTTCACTTTCTGCTTTAAACGACGTATATACCTAAAATACGAATGTATCTGATAAATCAATTATAAAGATCATGAATATTGCACAATGTAGGTGATATTACCTCTCAAAAGGATACATTCACCGATATTGTACCCGTCCTTCAAGCTTAAGTTCATTTGGCAGATGAATAGGCAAATGCTCCATCGAGTCAAAGAACCTCGGTGGTAAGATCATTTTGAGCTTGCACATAGTCAACACTATGTTTTTCTCCATTTTCTCCACATCACTGTACCTTATAACTGTTGAGCAAATATCCTGAAAGAAATTTGAAAGTGCGGTAAAGGTATTAATAATATTCCTAGGTAACATCTCACGAAATGCAATTGGCATCAACTTCTGCATGAATACATGACAATTATGACTTTTAAACCCAATAATTTTCAAACACAACGAGATATGTTAGAAACATATCCATCTGGGAGTTTCAATGCACTAAGCCACTTGCAAATGTCTTTAACCTGTTGCTTGGTAAGACAAAATAGAGATTTTGGTTTATAGTTGTTAGGTCGGAGCCACAATGTGACGCCCCCAAAATAGGTATACATCACCCATCTTGAGTCGCCAAATACATGATACAAAAATAAATTAAAAACTTCTTTAATACAACTGTCGTGTAAAAATACTACAAAACATAACTGAGTTTTTACATCAATATTGTCTCATAGACAATATCCAAACTCAAATTCAATCCTCAACACATTTATTATCACACTAAGTAGTGAGGACTACTAAAATAATCATCTCGGACCGTCACTCCATTCCCCAACTAGTCCCGGCTACGTTCTCATTTCCTGAAGAGAACAATGAAAGCAAAAGGGTGAGCTCAACTGGCCCAGTAAAAAATATTATGACTAAGATAATGCAGAATAAATTATCATTAGCCATCAACAGTGTTAAACTGATAAAATACAATAAACATCAAGTTTAACTGCAGCAGAATAAGTAATATACAACAAATTATCCTTAGTCTTCAACAGGGAAAAATCTGATAGAATATAATAGACAACAAGTTTTAGATCAATAATTGCAACGAAAATAACAATTCATTAGAAGAGTTAAGTAGAGAATAAAATCTACTATCATCTATGAATTTAAAAGTCCATCATCAATATTTTATCCCTGTAACATCAATCAATATACATCTTGCATCAAATATTCATCTTTGCACTACGGGCCAAAGATATTCATTTGTATCACCAGTTGGCCATGTTCATCTCAACACCTGTTCATCTTTGCACTACGGGCCAAAGATATCCATAAGGTAATCATTCATCTTTGCACTACAGGCCAAATATATTCATCAAGTATCACCATTAAGGACTAAGGATGATGAAAAACATTTTAGAGAACGAATCCAGTGAGACAGAAGGACAAATATTAGGGATTCGTATTTCGGTTTATCCAAGTTCAATAATACTCCATAATAACCAATTGTGAAGTAGAATTCAAAAATAAAGATCAAAACATGGATACAATTAAAGATAGTAACCATAAAAGACATCTTGGACAAAAAGGAAAATTTTCATTTTTTCGGATAATAGTGTCGTATACGTGAATAGTAATCCCGACACATAAAGGTAGAAATTCCACAATAAAATTTATATCAATATTTTGGTATAATGATATTGAAAGAATAATATCACTAAGAAAAAAAAATAACATCCCTTACCTCAAAAGAACAGTATGTCTGAATGGAATATCGGATATGATGTTGAAGGAAACTTGCACTGAATAGTAACTCTCAAAATATCTAAATACTCACAAAAATACGCTCGATATATAGAGAGAAAGAAAACTTGTTTCTGGTGTGATTTTTAACTCTAACCTAAGCACCTATTTATACGAAAATGCTAGCACGCCGAAGCAGACTTAACCTGCAACCTGATGGCTTTACCTGTTACTATTCCCACCCACCACATTTGAAATAAAATTCCAACACATTTCTTCACCAACCATAGGTGGGACCCACTCATTCTAGAATTTTCCACCAAAATGATAAATTTAGAAACTTCAACAATTTCTGAACCAGTCACCTCTTAAAATTCATAACAAATCATACGCTCATTTTTAACGGTTCAAAATTTGTGGACATATACTCAACTTATATATGTATAACATATCCAAAAATTATAACGATCCAACGGTCGGATTAAAAATTATAACTCATGCAATGTATCTCAAGAACACTGATTTTTTGGATTATGAGTCCTTCTGACCAGTTTTCTTCATTTATAACCACATAAAATAAATAAATACATCATTTATATCCACAACAAATAAATATTTCCTTATCATATAAATCAATAAATAATTATTCTCAAATAATATTACAGAATCACAATAATGACAACCAGACCGTTCCCAAGAAAGAGGGGGCTTTCCGATAAGGATTTCTCCTTACTGGCGCACAATTAGGTGACCAAACCTCTCCTTGACAGAACTTTCTAGACATTGCCAATAATGTTATCTAATAATATTATTCAAATAATATGAATTATTGATCCGATAATGGAAATATTTGGCAATGACAATTATTGAAACAACAATAATATAAAATATCAACGCAGAATTATTGAATCAATAAAATAAAATATTGAACAATAATTATCGTAACAATTATTGAGTAGTTCCTTCGCACATAAGAATCAATAATTCAAAAATATGGAAATACCGTGTGTGCATCGCGTGCAACCACACGTACATCGTATTTTAACCAACCGTATTCGAACAGTGTTAACGGTAACAACTACGCCGTTATTTATAAAAACTCAAACTTGTCGTTTTCTTCATCCGATAGTTATTCTATTATGGGGCCCATGAATGGTTGCGTCGTCGTATGAATATTCCTTGACAACAAGAATATTCCATGACCAAACGAATATTCCCCGACAAAAATGAATATTTTATAACCACTTGCTTATTTTGCAAAATTTGCACATTTCACCCATAACCAAAGCATTATATCAAATTATCACCTTATTATTTCAAGATAATAAATAGAGAAAATTTAATTTTATTTATAATAAGTTGGAGTCTTACAACCTCCCCTCTTTATGAAATTTCTTCTTCGAAATTGACGTACATACCTGGTGTTTCAAAAAGGTGAGGGTACCTCGCTTTTATTTCTGATTCCAACTCCCATGTCATTTCTTCAATAGTATGGTTCCTCCACAAAACCTTAACTTGTGGTATAACCTTTGTTCGTAGGACATGCTATTTCCTATCCAATATCTTGACAAGTACCTCCTCGTACGTTAAATCTTCGGCTATCTCGGCTGGTTCTAACGCAATAATGTGTTTTGGGTCTTTCACATATTTACAAAGCATAGATATATGAAAAACATTATGAACACGAGACATGCTTGGAGGTAATGCGAGTCTATAGGCCACATTTCCTATTCGGTCAAGAATCTCAAATGGACCAACAAATCATGGATTGAGCTTTCTTCTCTTCCCGAATCTTGTAACTCCCTTCCATGGGGCAATACGTAACAGTACATGATCCCCAATATTAAATTCCATGTCCTTTCGATGAAGATCCACATAACTCTTTTGTCGATCCTGTGCCGTTTGTATACGTTGTCGAATCGTTTGGATCTTTTCCGTAGTCATACGTATCAATTCTTGTCCCAACAACGTTGCTTTTCCCACCTCGTCCCAACATACTAGAGAACGACACTTTCGTCCATACAACGCCTCGAATGGAGCCATGCCTATACTTGCTTGATAACTGTTGTTGTAGGAGAATTCCACCAGTGGCAAGTACTTATCCCAACTTCCTTTGAAATCTAGGACACAGAGTCTTAATAGATCTTCAAGAGTTTGAATAGTCCTCTCTGATTGCCCGTTCGTTTGAGGATGGTATGCCGAACTGAATCATAAATCCGTGCCCCATACCTTTCTACAAGTTAACCCAAAATCGTGAAGTGAATCTTGGGTCACGATCCGAAACTATGGATACTGGCATGCCATTCAATCTCACCATCTCATTTACGTACATATTAGCAAAACGTTCAAGAGAATAAGTCTCACGTATAGGCAAGAAATGAGTAGACTTGGTTAATCTATCAACAATAACCCTAACCCTTTGCCTGAAGCATCGCTGTAGACACATCTCATGTTGACTATGACTTTCCCATGTTGCATGAGAACACATCCTAACCCTTTGCCTGAAGCATCGTTGTAGATAACAAATCCATCCGAACCAGATGGTATTGTTAGAACAGGTGCCGAAATGAGTCTCCTCTTGAGCTGTTGGAAACTCTTCTCGCATTCCTCGCTCTATACAAATTTTGTATCTTTCTGAGTTAGCTGAGTTAACGGAGTAGCAATTTGAGAAAATCCTTCCATGAATCTCCGATAATAACCAGCTATGCCCAAAAAGCTACTCACTTCGGTCATCGACTTCGGTTGCTCCCAACTTTGTATTGCTTTAATCTTCTCTGGGTCAACAGATACTCCATGCTTTGACACCACGTGCCCAAGGAATGCTACTTCCTCAAGCCAGAACTCGCATTTCTTCAGCTTGGCATATAGCTTGTTGTCACGAAGTCCTTGAAGTACCAGCTTCAAATGGTGCTCATGATCTTCACGGCTTTTGGAATAGATGAGGATGTCATCAATAAAGACAACAACGAACTGATCCAAATATTCCTTGAATATACGGTTCATCATATCCATGAAAGCAGCAGGAGCATTAGTCAATCCAAAAGACATGAATAAGAATTCATAATGTCCGTACCGAGTTCTGAAGGCAGTCTTCGGAATATCCTCAATTTTAATCTACAGCTGATGATATCCAGAACGAAGATCGATCTTTGAAAAGAATTATGCTCCTTGAAACTGGTCAAACAGGTCATCAATGCGAGGTAGGGGATACCTATTCTTGATGGTGACATGGTTTAATTCTCGGTAGTCAATACAAAGTCGCATACTCCCATCTTTCTTCTTTACAAATAAAACAGGAGCACACATCCTAACCTAAACACCTATTTATAGGAAAATGTTAGCATACCGAAGCAGACTTGACCTGTAACCTGATGGCTTTACCTGTTATTATTCCCACCCACCACATTTGAAATAAAATTCCAGCACATTTCTTCACCAACCATAGGTGGGGCCCACTCATTCTAGAATTTTCCACCAAAATGATAAATTTAGAAACTTAAAAACAATTTCTGAACTAGTCACCTCTTAAAATTCATAACAAATCATATGTTCATTTTTAACGGTTCAAAATTTGTGGATATATACTCAATTTATATATGTATAACATATCCAAAATCACAACGATCCAACGGTCGGATTAAAAATTATAACTCACGCAATATATCTCAAGAACACTGATTTTTTGGATTATGAGTCCTTCTGAGCAGTTTCCTTCATTTATAACCACATAAAATAAATAAATCCATCATTTATATCCACATCAAATAAATATTTTCTTATCATATAAATCAATAAATAATTATTCACAAATAATATTATAGAATCACAATAATGACAACCAGGCCGTTCCCAGGAAAGAGGAGGCTTTCCGATAAGGATTTCTTTTTACTGGCGCGCAATTAGGTGACCAAACCTCTCCTTGACAGAACTTTTTAGACATTGCCAATAATGCTATCTAATAATATTATTCAAATAATATGAATTATTGATCTGATAATGGAAATATTGTGCAATGACAATTATTGAAACAACAATAATATAAAATATCAACGCAAAGAATTATTGAATCAATAAAATAAAATATTGAGCAAGAATTATTGTAACAATTATTGAGAAAAGTGCCTTCAACGTAAGAATCAATAATTCAAAAATCATGTGTAATCTGGTATGCTACTCGTGCAACCACGCGTAGACATCGTATTTTAACCACCGGTATTCCAACAATTGTTAATTCGTGAATAACTACGTCGTTATTTATAAAAACTCAAACTTTTCCTTTTTTTTTCATCCTACGGTTATTCTATTATGGGTAGGGGTGTAAGCAGGTAATAGCGGATACGGATATCCGTATCCGTATCCAGAAAAACTAATTAGTTATCCGTATCCGTGATCCCAGATCCCATGGATTTTAAAAATATTATTCAGTATTCGGTATTGGAAAAATATTCGAATACGGATAATATCCGCATCATTTATTTTATCCGAATAGACAAATTATTCGGATATCCAAGAATATCCGAATTATTTATCAAGAACTCTAATATAAAATTCATTCAAAATATTTACTAAAAAAAAAAATTAAAGTTTAAATCATACATATTAATTAAACACAATTTAATATTTAAACCATACATATTAATTAAACATCCTAATCATAAAGGAGGAACATGCTAATTGACGTTTTGGGTGAAAATAAAAGATTCAATAATGTAATCGATACTTTGTTTGATGGATCAAATTGAAATTAAAATCTAAATATTATTCTTTCAAATTTTATTAAATAATAAAAAGAGAAATAAATTAATATTTAATAAATGAATAGTAATATTTATGGGAGATTTATTTATTATTTATCCTCAATAAATAAATTACATGGTTATAAGAAATTATTTGATTTCATTATATTTATGGAGAGTGCGAGTTATAATGTATGTGTGACAACTAGTTAATCTAACTTGATTCAAAATTGACATTGAACTTATTTTACATATTTGGACTTCTAGTTTCTAAATAATTAGGCAAATGAAAGTGATAAATACTCTCTCCACCCAAAAATTCATAAACGTGAATTAATTTATTTAACTCTCCCTTCTAGATTAATTTTAAATTAATTCAGACCTAACACATTTTAACAATAAAATTATATTGTTCACTGCTCCCGCCTCTCGACCGTTGTCCTTAAACGTGTGTGTGTGTGTATATATATATATATATATATAAATATATATTAATAGCTTATATAAATGAATGTAAGTGATTAATTAATGAATGTAAGTTATTAATATATATGTGTGTATATATATAATAACTTATATATATAAATGTATATGTAAGTTATTAATTAATGAATATATGTTAAAGTGATTAATTAATAAATCTAAGTTATGATTTATTAATATATATATATATACACACACACGTATATATTAATAACTTATATAAATAAATGTAAGTGATTAATCAATGAATGTAAGTTATTAATAAATACATATATATATATATATATATATATATATTAAATTATTAACAACTTATATAGGTAAATTATTAATTAATAATTTACATTAATTAATAACTTAATTAATGTAAATATTAAGTGTGTGTGTGTATATATATATAAATATATATAAGTTATTCGGATACGAATTTCAGATATCGGAATCCGGATATCCGTATCCATCGGATATATTTACGGACGGATGTTAATCGAATATTTAATACGCCTATATATCCGTATTCGTGATCCGATCTTATTTATTGGATACCTTTAAACCGAATCTGGATATATATCCATTTTTTTTCGAATACGGATGCGGACGAATCACGAATTTTAGGTTACCATTTACAAATTTCTAATTATGGGGCCCATGAATGGATGCGCTGTCGCATTTAATATTCCCACAACAACAAGAATATTCCCGACCAAACGAATATTCCCCGATAAAAATGAATATTTTATAACCACTTGCTTATTTTGCAAAATTTGCACATTTCACCCATAACCAAAGTATTATATCAAATTATCACCTTATTATTTCAAGATAATAAATAGAGGAAATTTAATTTTATTTATAATAAGTTGGGGTCTTACAACGGAAGCATTAAATCACAAAATTATTGCAAGTATTACAAGTAGTGGAAGTCCAAATATAGCCAGTCGAACTGTTCTTCATTTCTGGGTAACCTAGAAAATGAAGAACAACTCTGACAGCTTGTTCTAGGCATTATATCTTGCTCATGTGTTATGTTTTGGTCCATAAATTATTAGATACTTGTAGTATTATGTAAGACCCCAACTTTTATGAATCAAGATTAAATTTTCTCAAAATATATATTATGGTCTGGATATGATATAATGTTATAGTTGTGGGTAATATTTATAAATTTTGCAAAGTAAGCAAGTTGTTATAAAATATTCGATTGGTCGGGGAATATTCGTTTTAACAGGGAATATTCATACGACAGCACAATCATTGGTGGACCCCACAACAGAAGTATTGTCGTAGTTAGAAAATGACATAATTATGTTTTTATAAAAATAACGGCAAAAAGTTTTACCGTTAAAGCTGTTGAACTACCCTAAGTAGTAAAAAAGTACAAGAATACGCTGTGGTCGATAGTAGTAGACACAAAGATTGATTATTGATGCTTACGTGAGAAGTCACTCGTTATACTTAATTATTGCTACGAAGAATTGTTGCATCATATCTCTCATATTATTGATTCAATTATTATCACAAAGATCATCCGCATAATACTTTATATTATTAAATCAATAATTGAGACGAAAAAGTTATTCATATTATTATTTGCAATATTGACAATGTCTAGAAGTTCTGTCAAGGAGAGGTTTGGTCACCTAATTGCGCGCCAATAAGAAGAAATCCTTTTCGAAAAGCCCCCTCTTTCCTGGGAACGACATGGTTGTTAAATATTGCGAGTTATAATATTAATGATAAATAAGTTCGTGTTGATTAAAGATAAAATTGATAGCTCCATTGTGTTGGGATTATTAGCGTTAGTGGAAATCGACATCTATTTTGATAATACTGGATGTCTGGAGGTTATATTGACCAATCGAGTAATTAATCGGATAAATGAGAAATTAATTGCTATTAATTCACATGTTTATAACTATTTTTTCACATGTGTATACTATTGATTCACATGCATGTACTATTAGGGGAGGTGGTGCAAGATTGATAATACTTGCATGACTAAATTAAAAATGGAGGTATAGATGAATGTATTATATTGTAATTATTTTTTTCACATGATTAAACTATTGATTTACATGAATGTACTATTAATTCACATGATATACTATTAGGGGAGGTGGTGCAAGTTTGATAATACTTGCAGGACTAAATTAAAAATGAAAAAAAAGATGAAGGTATTATACTGTAATATTTCGAGCCCCAAAACGTGCAATTATCGAAACTATATTTTTTATAAATAGAAGCTCATTCTTCCTTCATTCTCACCAATTAACTAAGACTCACAAGAACATTTATAGAGAGAGAAGCTATAGAGAGAAAGAGGAAGAGAAGTCTACTACCTCACTATTCCAGTATCCAATCTTCTTCTGAGGTAAGGGATATTATTTTGTTCAGTATTCATAGGAATAATATTTTCTTTCATACTCTGTAGTATGTGAGTAATATTATTTCATCTCGTATTCCTGATTATATCCTTATCTTGTTAAAGTATTGCTTCTATACTCCGTGAAATTAGTAGATATCCTTGAAATTTGCGCTTCATCTAGTATCGTTTCACAAGGATATTTTCTGCACATTCTTGTTAAATTTTAAGCTTTTCATGCCAGAGTAATGTCCATGAGTACTATTCATTTATACGATACTATTCACAAAAGTACTATTCACGGGTACTATTCACAAAGTACTATTCGTAAAGTACTATTCATGAGATACTATTCATGAGTACTATTCACAAAGTACTATTCATGGGGTACTATTCTCGAAGTACTATTCACCCAAAGTACTATTCATGATAAAAATTGATTTCTTTTCGGTCCAAATCATTTTTAATACAATATCATTCTTGAATTTTACTCCACAAAGCAGTATCATGCTGGCAATTTGAACTTTATTGAATTCTGGATAAATTAAATTATAAATCTTTAAAAATTTATCCTTTGTTTCTTTTAATTGAATTCTTATATCATGTCATAATCCCCATTCTTATATTGTGATGAAAGTCATCTTTGGCTTACGTGCATAGATGAACTGTTGATTGGTATGATTATGACCAGGGATCATTCAGTATAATCATAACCCGTAATGTTACAAATGATGTGGTAAAAGTCCTCATTGGCCTGTAGTTCATTGATGGACAGTTGTTGGTATGATTATGACCATGGATTATTCGGTATAGTCATGACCATTGATGATTACATGAATATCCTTGGCCGTGGTGCAGGGATGATTCGATGATGTGGTTTATTTATTAAGTTGAGTCTCAGCGATAATTTTAAATCATAGAAGATAGTAGATATCATGCTCTACTTGACCCTTCTAATGGATTGCTTGTTCCGTTGCAGTTAAATTTATTGTCTATTATATTCTATCAGTTTAACATTGTTGAAGGCTAACGATAACTTATTCTGCATTATCTTAGTCATAATATTTCTTACTGGGCTAGTTGAGCTCACCCTTTGCTTTCATTGTCCTCTTCAGGAAATGAGAATATAGCTGGGACTAGTCAGGGAACGGAGTGATGGTCCAGATGATAGCATTAGTAGTCATCACTATTCTGTTAAATAGTGTGATAATAAATGTAATGAGGACTCCATTTGAGTTTGAATACTGTCTAGAAGACAACATTCGTATTAAAACTCTCAGTTTATGTTTTGTCATATTTTACATGACAATTGTATTATTAAGTTGTATTTGAATTTTGTACCATGTATTTGGCGAATCAAGATGGGTGATGTGTACCTATTTTGGGGGCGTCACAGTTGGTATCAAAGCTTAGGGATGTGATCTCTGGCTGAGATGTGAGACAAGAACTAGGAGGGGAGAGACGGGGAATTCCTTCGCTAGTATGACCTACCTAAGTTTATTTGGTATTTATTTAGTCGGTCAGAGTATAGGAATAATATATGACATGTCAATTAACCCTTGTTTTGTGGCAGTATTTGAAAATGGCATCCAAAATGTTGAGATAAGCAATGAAGCACATGAGACCGCTGAGTCACCAACGATCAATACCGTGATAATGTGCAACAGAAGACAATAATCCTCGTGTAAACAATAACACTGGATGAAATGGTGAACGATGGGATGTTCAGAGGCTTTATGCAATTCATGCAACATCAAAGTAGAGAGCGGCCCTGTTCAAAATATGTGGAATCACTAAGAATCTCTCGAACGATACCACCGCTAAGCAGTTTAAAAGTATTTGGGACCACCAGAGTTTTTCGGAGAGACAAAACCACTTAAGGCGGAGACGTGGATAAAGTAGATCACCAAGATATTTGATGTCTTGGGATGCTCCGAGGAGTAAAAGGTTCTCTTTGCCACCTTCATGTTGCGAGTAGAGGCAAATTATTGCTGGGAATCTGTAAAGCGTACTCAACTTACCGCACTGAAGATGTCTTGGGAGAAGTTCCAAGAACTGTTCAACGAAATGTACTTTCCCGAAAGTATTAATCACATGAAGGAGGTAGAGTTTATCAAGCTGGAGCAAAACAATATGACCGTGTCACAGTACGAAGCTAAGTTTGCCGAGTTGTCCCGGTTTGCATCTCATTTAGTTGATAATGAGGAGAGAATGACGCGGATGTTTTTAAGAGGTTTGAAACCTGAGATACGTCAATACCTCATTTCTCACAAACTTTGCTTGTATTCAGATGTTGTAAATAGGGCTCAATTATTGGAGCGTGATAATGAGTTAACCCAACCAAGAGAGAGCAGCCGTCAAATCGATAATACCAGTGGTAGCAGTTATTGAAGCGGTGACAACAAGCGTGGAGGGAATCAACTGGCCAGAAATGGTAACCAATTTGGTGGTAATCATGGCCAAGACAATAAGAGTGGACATTTCAAGAAGAGGAGATTCAACAATAATGGAAAGACGTCAGCACCAGCACCCATTATTAAGGAAGGAGAACGACCGTCGGTCGTATGTTACAAATGCGGAGGGGAGGGACATATCAGTCCAAACTGCATGATGCAATCCAAAGCATGTTACAATTGTGAAAGAGAAGGTCACCTAGCCCAATTTTGTTGTGCACCAAAGTCAAGTCCAGCTGGAATGGAGGCATTAAAGGTCGTCCCAAACAAGACAAAATTGGTAGTTCAAGGGAGAGCATTTGTCGTAACCTCCTAAAAAGCGAGGAATCCAAACGAGGTGATCACGAGTAAGCTAATCATAAACTCTTGTGAAGTATATACCTTATTTAATACCAGTTCTACCCATTTTTTATTTCTCCTACTTGCGCTCAACGTTTAAATTTGACTCCGGAGAAATTAGACTTTGACTTATCTGTTAAAACTCCGTTGGGAGAAACCTTCATTACATCCATTGTTTATAAGTCTTGTTTGATTCAAATCGGTAACCGCATGTTACCTGTCGATCTTATTTCTTTGAAAATACTTGCATTTGATGTGATTTTAGGGATTCATTGGTTAACTAATCATCATGCTAAAATCGATTATTTTCGTAAGGTTGTTAGCTTTCATATTCCTAACCAACCTATTATACGAATTCAAGCAACCAAACCACTAAAGTCAATCACTATCATATCAAGCCATAAAGCTATTCGTTTATTGAAAAACGGATGTCAAGCTTTCTTAGCCTATGTCACGGATTTAAATAAAAATACGTCAGATTTGAATGATAATTCTATTGTTAATAATTTTCCTGACGTATTCCCTGAAGAACTTCCTGGCCTACCCCAGAGCGTGAAATTGAATTTTGTATCGACCTTAAATTCGGTACAAAACCCATTTCCAAAGCCCCATATCGAATGGCTCAGGAGTTAAAAACCCAACTACAAGAATTGTTAGACATCGATTTCATTCGTCCTATTACATCTCCTTGGGGTGCTCCTATTCTATTTGTGAAGAAGAAAGATGGAGGCATGCGACTTTATATTGATTATCGGGAGTTGAATCATGTCACCATCAAAAATAGGTACCCTTTACCTCGTATTGATGATCTGTTTGACCAGTTGCAAGGCGCCAAATTCTTTTCAAAGATCGATCTTCGTTTTGGATATCATCAGTTAAAGATTAAAATCTATGAAATTCCAAAAATGGCTTTCAGAACTCGGTACGGGCATTATGAATTCCTAGTCATGTCTTTTGGATTGACTAATGCTCCTGCTGCCTTCATGGATATGATGAACCGAGTATTCAAGGAATATTTGGATCACTTTGTGGTCGTCTTTATTGATGACATCCTCATATACTCCAAAACCCGTGAAGACCATGAACAACACTAGAGGTTGATACTCCAAAAGCTTCGTGAAAATAAGCTATATGCCAAGTTGAAGAAATGCGAGTTCTGGCTTGAGGAAGTTGCATTCCTTGGGCACGTGATAACAAATCACGGAATATCTATTGACCCAACAAATATTGAAGCAATTCAAAGCTGGGAGCAACCTAAGTCAGTGACCGAAGTACGTAGCTTTCTCGACTTAGCTGGTTATTATCGGAGATTCGTAGAAGGGTTTTCTCGAATCGCTACTCCATTAACTCAGCTGACTCGAAAAGACACACAATTTGGTTGGAGCGAGGAATGTGAGAAGAGTCTTTAAGAAATCAAGAGAAGACTCATTTCAGCACCTGTTCTGACAATACCATCTGGTTCGGAGGGATTTGTCATATACAGTGATGTTTCAGGCAAAGGGTTAGGATGTGTTCGCATGCAACATATGAAAGTCATAGCTTATGCCTCACGACAACTCAAAGAATATGAGAGGAATTATCCTACTCATGATCTAGAGTTGGCAGCTGTCATTTTTGCGCTTAAGATTTGGAGGCATTACCTGTATGGAGAGAAGGTGGAGATCTATACGGATCATAAAAGCCTCAAATATTTCTTCACTCAAAAGGAACTTAACATGCGACAATGACAATGGCTTGAGCTGTTGAAAGATTATGATCATATTATCCAATACCATCCTGGAAAAGCGAACGTGGTAGCTGACGCATTGAGTAGAAGATCATATGCGGGTACGAGTGCGATATTGTCAACGCAAAGACCTATTTTGTATGACTTACAAAGGATGGAGATAGAGTTATAGACTCAAGGGACCAATGTAATGATGGTGAATATACGAGTAGAACTGACTTTAATCGATAAGGTTAAGGCTGCTCAAGCTACAGACCTAGAGCAGATGCGTATGAGAAACAAAGTGCAAGAAGGTGCTATTCCGGAAGAAAGAATCGATGAAGAAGGAATACTTCGAGTCAACTCCAGAATTTGTGTTCCTAACGATTCTAACTTGAAGTATAGAATCATGATGGAGGCGCACAACACACCGTTTTCAATCCATCCCGGGAGTACCAAAATGTATCGTGATCTTCGACATACATTTTGCTGGAGCAATATGAAGAAAGAGACAGCGGGGTTTATCTCAAGGTGTCTAACTTGTCAACGAGTCAAGGCGGAGAATCAAGTGCCAAAAGGTCCATTGCAACCACTTGAAATTTCAGAATAGAAGTGGGAGCACATTACCATGGATTTCGTTACTGGTCTTCCCAAGGTTTCTCAAGGCATAAATGCGATTTGGGTCATTATTGATAGATTGACCAAGTCTACTCATTTCTTATCGATACGAGAAACTTTTATAGTTGAACGTCTTGCTAGTATGTACATAAACGAGATTGTAAGATTGCATGGTATGCCAGTATCCATAGTTTCTGATCGAGACCCAAGATTCACTTCAAGATTTTGGGTTAGTTTGCAAAAAGCTATGGGCACGGATTTATGATTTAGTTCGACATATCATCCTCAAACGAACGGGCAGTTAGAAAGGACTATTCAAACTCTTGAAGATTTATTAAGACTCTGTGTCCTTGACTTTAAGGGAAGTTGGGACAAGTTCTTACCATTGGTGGAGTTTTCCTACAACAACAATTATCAAACAAGTATTGGCATGGCTCTATTTGAGGCGTTGTATGGAAGAAAGTGTTGTTCTCCAGTATGCTGGGATGAGGTGGGTGAAGCAACGTTGTTGGGATCAGAGTTGGTACGTATTACTACAAAAAATGATTTAAACGATCCGACAACGTATAAAAACCTCACAAGATCGACAAAAGAGTTATGCTGATCTTCATCGAAAGGACGTGGAATTCAATATTGGAGATCATATGTTGTTACGTGTTGCTCCATGGAAAGGAGTTACGAGATTTGGAAAGAGAGGAAAGCTCAATCCTCGATTCATTGGCCCATTTATAATCCTCGAACAAGTAGGAATTGTGGCCTATAGACTCGCCTTACTGCCAAGTATGTCTTGTGTTCATAATGTTTTTCACATATCTATGTTACGTAAATATGTGAAAGACCCAAACCACATTATTGAATTAGAATCAGACGAGATAGAGGAAGATTTAACGTATGAAAAATTACCTGTTAAAATCTTGGATAAGAAGGATCATATTCTACGCTCCAAGGTTATACCTCAAGTCAAAGTTTTGTGGAGAAACCATGATGTGGAGGAAATTACCTGGGTGTTAGAATCTGAGATGAAGTCAAGGTATCCTCACCTCTTCGACATGCCAGGTACGCACCCTAATTTCGAGGACGAAATTTCATAAGAAGGGGAGGTTGTAAGACCCCAACTTTTATGAATAAAGATTAAACTTTCTCGAAATATATATTATGGTGTGGATATGATATAATGTTATAGTTGTGGGTAATATTTACAAATTTTGCAAAGTAAGCAAGTTGTTATAAAATATTCGATTGGTCGAGGAATATTCGTTTTAATAGGGAATATTCGTACGACGGCACAATCATTGGTAGACCCCACAACGAAAGTATTGTCGTAGTTAGAAAACAACAGAATTATCTTTTTAGAAAAATAATGACGAAAGTTTTACCGTTAAACTGTTGAACTACCCGGTAGTAAAAGTACAGTAATATGCGTGGTTGCATAGTAGCACACGGTATTGATTATTAATGCTTACGTGAAAAGTCACTCAATTATACTCAATTATTGCTACAATAATTGTTGCATCTTATCTCTCATATTATTGATTCAATTATTGTCACAGTATCATCTACATAATATTTTATATTATTAAATCAATAATTGAGATGACAAAGTTATTTATATTATTATTTGCAATATTGACAATGTCTAGAATGTAAGACCCCACCTTTTTTTGAATAAAGAATAATTTTTCTCGAAATATATTTTTGAATATTATGGTGTGGATATGATATAATGTTATAGTTGTGGGTAATATTTGGAAAATTTTGCAAAGTAAGCAAGTTGATATAAAATATTCGTTGTGTCAGTGAATATTCGATTGGTCGGGGAATATTCGTTTTAACAGGGAATATTCGTACGACGACACAATCATTGGTGGACCCCCACAACGGAAGTATTGTCGTAGTTAGAAAACGACAAAAATATCTTTTTATAAAAATAACGGTGAAAGTTTTACTGTTAAACTGTTGAACTACCCGGTGGTAAAAGCGATAAAGAATACACGTGGTTACATAGTAGCTACAAGATTAATTATTGATGCTTACGTGAGAAGTCACTCAGTTATACTCAATTATTGCTATAGTAATTGTTGCATAGTATTTCACGTTATTTGATTCAATTATTGTTATCATCTGCATAATATTTTATATTTTATAATTGAGACAACAAAGTTATTCATATTATTATTTGCAATATTGACAATGTCTAGAAGTTTCGACAAGGAGAGGTTTGGTCACCTAATTGCGCGCCAATAAGGAGAAATCCTTATCGAAAAGCACCCTCTTTCCTGGGAACGACCTGATTGTTAAATATTATGAGTTATAATATTAATGATGAATAATTGTTGAAGTATTAAGAATGTGTTTATTGAATATACGTGAATTACAAAAGTTAGAGGGGAATAATGCAAACTTGAAAAACTTTAGGGGTACTAAAGTGTAACAAGTTAAATTAATCTGGACCATTGGTGGTGGTTTTAATAGTAAATCAATCTGGACCATTGATGGTAGTTTTAATAGTAAATCTGTGAGACCCCAAATTTTATGAATAAAGATTTAAATTTCTCGAAATATTTTTTTTGAATATTATGGTGTGGATTTGATATAATATTAATTATAGTTATGGGTAATATTTATAAATTTTACAAAGTAAGCAAGTTGTTATAAAATATTCATTTGGTCGGGGAATATTCTTTTTGTCGGGGACTATCCGTACGACGGCACAATCATTGGTGGACCCTACAACGGAATTATTGTCGAATTGAGAAAACGGCAAAAATATTTTATGAAAATAACGGCGAAAGTTTTACCGTTAACTGTTGAAACACCCGGTGTTAAAAGTACAGTAATACGCATGGTTGCATAGTAGCACACAATATTGATTATTGATGCTTACGTGAGAAGTCACTCAGTTTTGTTCAATTATTGCTACAGTAATTGTTGCATAGTATCTCACATTATTTGATTCAATTATTATCAATATTTTATATTTTATTAAATTAATAATTGAGAAAAAAAAAGTTATTAATATTATTATTTGCAATATTAACGATGTCTAGAAGTTCTGCCAAGGAGAGGTTTAGTCACCTAATTGTGCGCCTAATAGGAGAAATCCTTATCGAAAGCCCCTTTCCTAGAACGACACGGTCGATTAATAGTGTGAATTATAATAATGATGATAAATTTTGTTTTATTATTATTAGAAATGTAATAAAAGCGAAAGCTTTTTATATAAAATGAATACTTTTTATAAAGTTTTATTTTATTTGATTATAAATAGAATATAATATATTTTATTATGCATAGTGTTCAGATAGTACCTGCATAGTGTTTGCATAGTAAAATCTTTTTATATAAAATAGAATACTTTTATAAAGTTATTTATTTTATTAGATTGTAAATAGAATATATTATATTTTATTATGCATAGTATTTGCATAAGGCTCCTGATAGTGTTTGTATAGTAAAATCAGTTTATATAAAATAGAATACTTTTATAAAGTTATTTATTTTATTAAATTTTAAATAATATATATATATATATATATATTATAAATAGAATATATTATATTTTATTGCATAGTATCCTTTCCATTCTCCTATAAATAGGATGCTTAGTTAGAATTGAAAACACACCAGAAATTCAGAGAATTCTTCTTCTATAATCTTGAGTGTATTTCTTTAGAGTTTTAAGAAGCTTTGAGCGTAGAAAACAGTATAAGTTGTCTTCAAGAATATCTTCGCCCTACCAGTCGGAATACTCTTCTTTCTAAGGTAAGGGGTATTATTCTTTCGTATTCATGAAGAGAGTTATTTTCTTTCAATACTCGTAAGGGTTGTTATTCCATTCTTTATTATTATGTTGGAATAACTTTTGTCATGCAAATACCGCATACATGGTGAAATTCTTTTGTTATTCCATTCTTTATTATTACATTGGAATAACCCGTCTGTGCTGCTTCTATCGCATACGCCTCGATGAATTCGTTGTTATTCTATTCTTTATTATTATTCTGTTGAATGTCACGCTCTACGCGGATTACGCATTGACTTCGGTTCCATTCTTTATTATTATTCATTGGAATATCACATGCATGCGGATTACGCATGACCTGGTTCCATTCTTTATTATTCTGTTGGAATATCATGTCTGTGCGAATTACGCATAACCTGGTTCCATTATTTATTACTCTGTTGGAATAACCTGTCTATGTGGATTACCGCATGCATGGTGAATGATCCTTTGTATTCATTCCTTATTAACTTGTGGAAATGATCTGTCTACGTGGATTACCGCATGGCGGGCGAAAATCCATTTGCAGTATCATATATTCTATTATACTCAGTTGGTTAAAGTTTTGGCTTCTATACTCCATGAAATTAGTAGAATATCTTGGACATTTGCGCTTCATCCATTATCTTTTCATGAAAATATTCTTCTAAGCATTCTTGAATTTTACTCCGCAAAGCAGTATCATGTTGACAATTTGGACTTTATTGGTTCCTGGATAAATTAATTTATAAATCTTTAAAATTTATTCTTAAACTTGTTTTATTGAATTGTCATCATCCTCATGCTTATATTATGTTGAAAGTCATCCGTGGCCTGTAGTGCATAGATGGACTTAGTATGATTATGACCAGGGATTATTCGGTATAATCATGACCGTAATGTTACAAATGATGTGGAAAAAGTCCTCATTGGCCCGTAGTGCATTGATGGACAGTTTTTGGTATGATTATGGCTATGGATTCTCTTCGGCCAAGGGTGCAAAAATGAATTGTTTTAGGGCATGATTATGACCATTGATGAAAACACGAATATCCTTGGCCCGTAGTGCATGGATAATTTGTGGTTGTGATACTAATGAATAGCATTGGCCGTAGTGCAGGGATGATGTGGATTATTTATTGAGCTGAGTCTCAGCGATAAAAGTGATGAAAAACCTTTTAAATCATAGAAGATAGTAGATTTTATTCTCTACTTGACTCTTCTAATGGATTGCTTGTTCTGCTGCAGTTAAACTTGATGTTTGTTATATTGTATCAGTTTAACACTGTTGAAGGCTAACGATAATTTATTCTGCATTATCTTAATCATAATATTTCTTACTAGGCTAGTTGAGCTCACCCTTTTGCTTTCATTGTTCTCTTCAGGAAATGAGAACGTAGCAGGGACTAGTCGGGGAACGGAGTGACAGTCTAGATGATATCATTAGTATTCCTCACTATTCTATGAAATAGTGTGATAATAAATGTATTGAGGTCTTATTTTGAATTTGAATACTGTCTAGAAGATAATATTTGTATTAAAAATCACAGCTCATGTTGTATATTTAAGATTGTATTTGTATTCTGTACCATGTATTTAGCGACTCAGAATAGGTGATGTATACCTATTTTGGGGGCGTCACAAAATCAATCTGGACCATTCATGAATTAGTTAATATTTAGTCCATTCTCCTATAAATAGAAGCTTAATTCTTCTTTCATTATCACCAATTCACTAAGATTCACAAGAGACACTATAGAAAGAGGAGCTATAGAGAGTAAGAAGAATAGTATTCTGCTACTTCACTTTTGCAGTATCCAGCTTTCTACTAAGGTAAGGGACGTTATTTCTTTTATATTCGTAAGGGATATTATTTGTTGTATTCTTAAGGGGTATAATTTCTTTCGTATTCAAAAGGAATACTATTTTTCGTATTCATCCTTTAGTATGTCGGAATAACCTGTCTATGCGGATTATGTACCGTATGACAGGTAAAAATCCATTTGCAGTTTTCGTATGTTAATTCTTTTCATTTTCTTAAATCTAAACTTACTATGGTAAGTATTGCTTCTATAATCCTTGAAATTAGTGTAATATCTGTAAGTTTTACGCTTCATCCAGTATCATTTTATTGGAATATTGATATGAACTTTCTTATTAAATATCGATATTTGCACTCAAAGTACTATTCACGAGTTACTATTCACGGGTTACTATTCACACAATTTTACTATTCACTATAATATTATTCAATCAGGTATTCGGGGCACTTTTCATGCCAGGGTACTATTCACGAGTTACTATTCATGGGTTACTATTCATCGCGTTTTACTATTCGCTATAATATTATTCACTCGGGTATTCGAGGCACTTTTCATGTCGTGGTACTATTCACATGGTACTATTCCCGAAGTACTATTCACAAGATACTATTCATGGGGTACTATTCACTGAAAAATTTATTTCTTTTCTGTCCAATTTATTTTTGATACATAGATATTATTCTTGAATTTTACTCTACAAAGAAGTATCATGTTGAAAATTTGGACGTTATTGATTTCGGGATAAATTAAATTATAAATCTTTAAAAATTTATCCTTGAACTTGTTTTATTGAATTCTTATATCATTGTCATCATCATCATGCTTATATTATGATGAAAGTCATCTTTGGCTTACGTGCATAGATGGACTGTTGATTGGTATGATTATGACTAGGGATAATTCGGTATAGTCATGACCATTGATGATTACACGAATAATTCTTGGCCTGTAGTGCAAGAATAATTTATGGACGTGATACTAATGAATATCCTTGGCCCGTAGTGCAGGGATGATTCGATGATGTGATCTATTTATTAAGCTAAGTCCCAGCAATAAAGTGAATGATAAACTTTTTAAATCATAGAATATAGTAGATATCATGCTCTACTTGACTCTTCTAATGGATTGCTTGTTCCGCTGCATTTAAACTTGTTGTCTATTATATTCTATTAGTTTAACATTATTGAAGTCTAATGATAACTTATTCTGCATTAGCTTAGTCATAATATTTTTTACTGGGCTAGTTGAGCTCACCCTTTTACTTCCATTGTTCTCTTCACGAAATGAGAACGTAGCCAGAACTAGTCGGGGAACGGAGTGATGGCCTGAGATGGTGTTATAGTAGTCCTCACTATTCTATAAAATAGTGTGCCAATAAATATAATGAGGACTCTATTTGAGTTTGGATATTGTCTAGATGACAATATTCGTGTAAAAACTCTCAGCTCATGTTGTATAATTAAATTTGTATTTGAATTTTGTACCATGTATTTGGCGACCCAAGATGGGTGATGTATACCTATTTTGGGGGCGTCATAGTTGGTATCCAAACTTAGGGATATGATCCCAGGCTGAGATGTGAGATAATAACTAGGAGGGGAGAGACAGGGAATTCCTTCGCTAGTATGACCTACCTAAATTTTTTTGGTATTTAATTGGTCGGTCAGAGTATAGGGATAATATGTGGCATGTAAATTAACCCTTGTTTTGTGACAGTGTTTGAAAATGGCATCTAAAAATGTTGAGATCAGCAATGAAGCACATGAGACCGTTGAGTCATCAACGATGAATACCTAGGATAATGTGCATCAGGAAGGCAATAATCCTCATGTAAACAACAACACTGACCAAATGACGAACGATGGTATGTTTAGGAACTTTTTAGAATTCATGCAACACCAAACGAGAGAGACTCCTGTTCATAATGTAGGTGGAAACAATGGCAACCCCCTTTGGTCACCGCTAAGCGATTCAAGGAGGCTGGACGACGAGTTTTTGGGAAAGCCAGAATCACTTAAGGCGGAGACGTGGATAAAGAAGATCACCAAGATATTTGATGTCTTGGAATGCTCAGAGGAGCAAAAGGTTCCCTTCGCCACCTTTATGTTGCGTGAAGAGGCAGATTATTGGTGGGAATCTGTAAAGCATACCCAGCCTGCCGCACTCAAGATGTCTTGGGAGAAGTTCCAAGAGTTGTTCAACGACAAGTACTTTTGCTAAAGTATTCGTCACATGAAGGAGGTGGAGTTTATCAAGCTGGAGCAAAACAATATGAATGTGTCGCAATACGAGGCTAAATTTGCGGAATTATCCCGATTTGCATCCCATTTGATCGATAATGAGGAGCGAATGACGCGAATGTTTCTAAGAGGTTTAAAACCCGATATACGTCAATACCTCATTTCTCACAAACTTTGTTTATATTCAAATGTTGTGAATAGGGCTCAGTTATTGGAACGCGATAATGAGTCAGCACAACCAAAAGGCAACGACCAACAACACGATAATAATCGTACCGGTGGCAACCGTCATCTGAACAATGATAACCATTGTGGAGGAAATTATCAGGCAAGAAATGGTAACCACTTCGGTGGTAATCATGGCCAAGATAATAGAAGTGGAAAATTCAAGAAGAGAAGATTTAACGATGATGGGAAGACGTTGGCAGCAGTACCAACACCAGCAACAAATTCTAGGGGAGTAGAATGACCGCCAGTTTGATGCTACAGATGCGGAGAGGAAGGACACATAAGTACAAACTGTTCACAGCCTTCCAAGTTATGTTTTAGTTGTGGAAAAGACGGTCACATAGCTCGATTTTGTCCTGTAGTGGAATCAAGTCCAGCTGGGATGGTGGCACCAAAGGCGGATACGGACAAAACAAAGTCGGTGGTTTCAGGAAGAACATTTTTTGTGACTTCTCAAAAAGCGAGTAACCCGAACGAAGTTAGCACGGGTTAGTTAATTATAAATTTTTGCGAAGTCTATACCTTATTAAATACCGGTTCTACTAATTCTTTTATCTCTCTTGCTTTCGCTCAACGTTTAAATTTGACCCCAGAGAAGTTAGACTTTGACTTATTGGTTGAAACTTCGTTAGTAGAAACCGTCGTTACCTCCACTGTTTATAAATCTTGTTGATTCAAATTGACACTTTCACGTTACCTGTCAATCTTGTCTCTTTGAAAATACTTTCCCTTGATGTGATTTTAGGAATCGATTGGTTAACTACTCATCATGTTTTTCGTAAGGTTGTTAGCTTTCATATTCCTAACCAACCTGTTATGCGAATTCAAACAACCAAACCACTAAAGTCAATCACTGTTATATTAAGCCATAAGTAAAGAGCCTTGAGCCTTTCACTGGTGACTTCCTTGTGTGGAATGCACCGAAGCCAAACTTTCTGTAGGGGAAGCCGTGAATAACGGTGGCAAGTTGATAGGTATCAATATGACGTGCTATCCAAATCTTGGGATGAGAGTCACAATTTTGAATGATATTTCCATTGTTAATAAATTTCTTGACGTATTCCTGAAGACTTCCTAGCCTACCCCTAGAGTGTGAAATCGAATTTTGTATTGACCCCGGTACAAAACTCATTTCTAAAACCCTTAAATATTTCTTCAACTAAAAAGAACATAATATGCGCCGTATACGTTGGCTCGAGCTGTTGAAGATTACAACCATACCATTTAATATCATCGTGGAAGAACGAACGTGGTAGCTGACGAGTTGAGTAAAAGATCGTATGCGGTTACGAGTGTGTTAACACAAAGACTCATTTCGTACGACTTACAAAAGATGGAGATAGAGTTAAAGACTCCAAGAACCTACATGAAGATAACGAATATACGATTAGAACCGATTTTAATCGATAAATTTAAAGCCGCTCAAGCTACAGACTTAGAGCTGATGAATGTGAAGAAGAAGGTTCAAGAGGGCGTTATTCTAGAAGCAAGAATCGACGAAGAGAGGAAAGCTCAAATCCTCAATTTTATTAGTCTATTTGAAATCCTCGATCGAGTAGGAGGTGTGGCCTATAGACTCGCTTTACCGCCAAGTATGTCGCGTGTTCATAACATTTTTCACGTATCTGAAAGTAGTATGCACACAAGCCAATCATGTTTGATGATAAAGCATATACTTTGTAACAATCTTATTCATTTATTAATAAAAAGTATTAATTTATTAAAGGCTTTTAATTATCTACATGATGTTGTTTTATAATATGTGATAAACCCATAGTTTTAAGCAATGCTTTTAGAATAATGATGATGATCATTCTAATGAGATCTAAATTCTTAGAAAGCTTAAAACTAAAATAGTTCCCAATCGTTGGATTACTAAATTGGAGATTAGTGAATCCGGATAGATTGGTACATACGTTGCTTGCTCATTGGATGAGGATGATTGATCTCATGATCATTTGTGTGGAGACACTAAACCAAGTATGTAGGTGCTTATTGGAGAATAAGTTCACTGAACGTGGCTCACTAAGGAATACCTAATGGAGTTTTACTTGCCTGTCAATAAGAATTCATGTAGTGATTGTAGTACAAGTGATCCAAGACTTGAGATCATCATAGTATCTTATGTATGATGAGTTATACTTTGACTTATTCCTTAAGACCTTTAGGGTATATCAAAGGGTATGCTTGGGTATAATAAGTTGTACATGGAGATAATGTATGATCAATAAAGAATCTACCGCTTCTAGTAAAAGAAGAGACAATGTCCTATGTGATTCGATAAATGACAACTCAGTAGTCCTTGGCCAAGACAAAATGAAATTAGAAAGGAGTTTCTAATTTGCATTATTTTGAGTTGTGCATTTAAGAGTCGAAATACATATAATTAAATAAATGAGACTTGACAGTAATTTCATGTCTTATATTTAATTGGGACATTGTATGGTGGAAGGATTGAATTGTACGGTAACTATTTACTCAACGGTTTTTTATGATTAATGTTGAAATCTATATTATCTGAAAAGTAGTTAATCGCTAGGAAGGCTTATCCCTATTGTAGAATAAATATTATTTATTTAAATAAATTAATAGTTTAATTTATTTATTTAAATAAGATTAGAATTGTTCTAATTGATTTATTCACAACTGGTTTAATATGGAGAACCTAAAGGGTCACACCATAAAAGGAAGAATAATTATTTAAGAAGTTAATGGCATAATCGTAATAATAAGTTAAGTATATTTAATTTAATCTATTGTGATAGAATAAATTAAATAGCTTAATATTTATTATTTAATATTTTAAAATATTAAATATAAATTAATAAGAGGAGTCTTATTATTATTATTACTATTATTATTATTTAATTCTAAAGGAGTTTGGTAATTAATTAATAAAAGTACTCTCAAATATCCTAATAGGATTAGGAGGTAAATTAATTAAAAGAGTTTAATTAATTATCCCTAATAAGATTAGGGAGCTTAATTAATTAAAAAAATTTAATTAATTAAATAGAATCAAATTCCTTAAGTTAAGGAGGGTTGTCTACATCTATAAATAAGAGGAGTCTTATTATGGGTGAGGTTGGTTGACACTTTCACTACGTAATTTCAATAGTTGGGAGAGTACACCCCTTTCTATGAGAGATAGAAAAATTAGGGTTTTGCCAAACACCCATCTTCTTGAATTCTTCTTCTTCCTTGGTGGATCACCTCTAGAGGCCAAACACTTGGGTAGCTAACATTGATCAAAGGAAGGAACCAAACCCGGTGGATTCAAGTTGACGCCTTAAAAGGATTGGAGGTGACTTTCAGACCGAGGAAGCCTCGAATCTTCAAGGGTATGATGATTTGTTCTTCTTTTTCGCTTAATTTATAATTGTGCATAAAGGGTGATCCGGGTATATGATTTGTAAAATTTTAAACTCTGATTTTTACACGTTTTCGCTTATTTTGTGCAATTTGATTGCGTTCATGAATATTACAAACCTAACAGTGGCATCAGAGCCAAACTTTTATGCGAATTATTAATTATTTTAATTTGATATGTATATTGATGTGTTTAAAACAATTTAATTGAGCATAATTTTATTGTATAAAAAAAAAAAAAACCAAAGCCTGTTTTAAAAAACCGGTACTATTTTTTTTTTGTTGAATTCGTGATTTAAGGAAATCACGTTCTTCAGGGATCACGTTAAAGCTTCACGGAGATTCACGTGTTTTGTGTTCCTGCAAAGCCTCATTATATATATAACTAGTAACCTGTTAATATGATAACATGATTTCTAATATATATATATATATATATGATTACTAATAGCAAATATATAACCTGGTGACTTATGAACCGTACGGATAATATATATATTTTTGGTGTCCACACGGTTAATATTATATATATATATATATTTTAATAATTTTATTATTAAAATAAAATTTTTATTTTAATATTAAAATAAAAATTTTATTTTAATCTTAAAATAAAAGAGTTTATTTTAATTTTAAAATTAGATTTCATGCTAACTAATTTGAGTTGGAATTAAATTTCATGATAACTAATTGGAGTTGAAATTAGATTCTATGTTTCCTTAAATAAAAGAGTTTATTTAGATATGAAATAAGATTTCATATTATTCAAAATAATGGAGTTTATTTGTGAATAGGAAAGAGAATCCGTATTTCCTTAAATAAAGGAGTTTATTTAGAAATGAAATAAGATTTTATATTATTCAAAATAAAGGAGTTTATTTGTGAATAGGAAAGATAATCTGTGTTTCCTTTAATAAAAGTTTTTTTTTACTTGGAATTGGATTCCATAATTAATTAAAATAAAAGAGTTTATTTTGATTAAAGATTTTGATTAAAATAAAATAATTTATTTATTCAAAATTGGATAAATTAAAATAAAATAGTTTTATTTTGATTTAAATTTAGATTAA
Source organism: Panax ginseng (assembly GCA_020205605.1). Classification (NCBI taxonomy): domain Eukaryota; kingdom Viridiplantae; phylum Streptophyta; class Magnoliopsida; order Apiales; family Araliaceae; genus Panax; species Panax ginseng. The sequence goes on from CM035137.1 coordinate 92,589,433, forward strand.
AATAAAGGAGTTTATTTTGATTCAAAAATAGATTTTATGCTAACTAATTTTGCCCATTAAATGATATCAATATATATTGAATGTTTATTATTCATGAGATGAATATTATTTATTGATGCATATGATGATGTGTATGATAATAAATGGGATTGATTATGGACTATTGACCAATGTTATTGAATTTTATTTTAGTTGGATGCATGGATGTATGAGTTTTATAAAATGGGATCTGCGTACCTCGTCTTCTCTAATTTTTTCTTAATGTAAATTCTATCTTCCTCTTATGTACTTCCCCTTGACTGCTGATCAAGGTTTCTATTTATTTTAAATAGTTTTGTAATGAGAATAATTAGAATTATTTTGAAAAATTGGAGATCAAGGATCAAGGAGCGCTTGAAGACCCGTTTGTAATGGAGCCCGGGTTTAAATGTAATAGTTATATTTAAATATTAATTCTTGTACCCCTAGGGTTTGACCTTTTAGTTCACTTGGTGGCTCTAGTGAACCAAACTAGAATAAAAGTCCATAATCAATCCAAGTAGAATATAATATTCTATATGTGCATGCTTATACTATATATATTATATATTATGCAAACATGTTTCGCATGTTCATTAATATACGACGTATTTTATATATATATATAATGCATGCGCTAAACAAGATGAGACAAATTAATAACAAATCCCTCAAATTTTTATATTAAGTCCTAAGCGCTCAAAGATATTTGGAATATCGAACGTCAGCCTTTCTAGCATGATAAAATTAATAGAGTATTAAATATTTAATATGAGTTTGTTGTGTCACCACAAGGCAAGTATTAAGTATTTAAGATGTTAATTTATCACATTAGATGCTTATAAAGAAAATTGAACAATATTATTTTGTTGTGTCACCACAAGGACAATATTTTTCTTTTTGAATATATGGAGTGTTAGGTTGGACTTAACTTGGATAATTTTATTCTGATGTGCCACCACTTGATCAAAATAATCTAAGAGGAAAAATACAAGGAGTTGCATAGTTGATGTAATTGACAAGAGTTGTCTACCTATTTATTTATATATAGTTTGTTGTGTCACCACAAGGCTATATACATTTGAAATGAGATCCTTATTCTCACTAGCAAATCTTTAATTAGATTTTATTTAACTATATAAGTGAGGGTAATATAGTTTGATAAAAAATAGTGGGAGATACCAATTTAAAACAAGACCTAATTTATTTTGGTAATTAATAAAAGAATGTATGCTAAAATATTGTTAATTACAAATTCATTTACAGAATTTTACAATGTCTAAATTACTATCACTGCGAAGCATATTAGATGCTATTTAATCGGACTGAATTAAATGGATTGGTTAAGGAATTGCGAAATGTTCTCACGGCTGAAAAGCTATCTTATGTCCTTAATACGCCTATCCCTACAATGGTTGCAGATAATGCCTCTGAGGAAGAGATTGCTACTTTTAGAAAGTGGCAAGATGATGCATAATTGGCTCAATGAATCATGCTCGCATCCATAAGTAACGAGCTTCAACGTCAACATGAAACTATGGATGCTCCTACTATATTCCTGCACATCAAGTAGTTGATGGTGAGGAAAGTAGGACTAATAGATATCAGATATCTAAGGAGCTCTTCCGATCTAGAATGACCGATGACACTACGGTACAGATAAAAGTCCTTAACATTATCAATTTGATTGATCAATTAGGACAACGGGTTTTGTCATGGATGGAGAGTTGAGCCAAGATTTGATCTTGCAGTTACTCCCGGACTCCTTATCATAATTGTTGTGAATTTTTCATATGAACAAGCTAGATATCAGCCTCGCTGATTTGCTTAACAAGTTGAAAAATACTGAGAGTCACTTTCCAACCAAGAAAGACCAAGTCTTACTAGTAGGGGCCAAAGAATCTTCTAAAAGGAAGAACGATTCTAAGAAGGTAAATAGAAAAGGCAAAAACAAAGGATAATAAGAATAAAACTGATACGGATAGCAAAGGAGTTTGTTTCCACTGCAATAAGCCTGGACACTGGAAAGAAATTGCGAGGAGTATCTTGCAGAGGCTAACCATAATAAGCTTAGTGAAGTTACAATTACAGTTTTGTTAATGATTTAAAATAAATTTTTCTTTAAGTCAAGGTTCTATTTGGGTATTGGATACCAACTTTGGTTATCATAAATAAAGATTTATGAAGGGACCAAGCAGAAGTAAAAAGCTAAACAAAGATAAGTAATCTTATGTGTGAGAAATAAAGCAAAGGTTGCTGCATTAGCCATAGAAACTTATAGTTTAGCATTGCCTACGGGCAAATCTATTAAGTCAATAAGTTGTTATTGTATTACAGTTCGCGTTAGAAACATTATTTCCATTTTATTGTTGGACAATGAAATCTTTGGTATTATAATTAAGAACAATTGTTGTTCTATTTATAATAATAATGTTTTGTATAGAACTGAAATATTACTTAATGGATTTTGTGTACTTGACTTATGTGAAAATATATTTTGCAAATTGAATAAACTAGTATAAGAAAAGGAGATGATCATTCAAAGAGTTGAATGAGTGTATTTACTAAAATACAATTGTGAATTATTTGAAAGGTTCAAAGAATTTAGAAGTGAAACAAATTGACAAAGTATTAAGATTCTTTGATCAGATCAAGGAATAAATACTTGTGCAATAAGTTTCTAGATCATCTCAAATGATTTTCTCATAATGGACGCCCCTTGATACGCAATAATTGATTGATGTATCTGAAAGGAAAAATCATACCTTGTTGGACATGGTACGGTCCATAATGATTTTATCGACATTCCATTATTATTCTAGGGTCATGCCCTAGAAATGGCTACATATCTACGAAAAAGGTAACCTCAAAATCCAGCCCCAAGACTCCATAAAAGTATGGATATGGAGGATTCCTAATCTTAAGTATGTTAAGATAAGAGGTTATCCAACTTATGTGAAAAGGTTTCAAAATGATAAGTTTGGGACAATATTTGACAAGTACAAATTTGTGGGACATGCTAAAGTAAGTTTCGGGTATATGTTCTATAATCCTACTTAGCAAAAAGGTGTTTGTTGCGAAACACGCTTCCTTCTAAGATAAAGGTGTTTATCATTGAAGGACTAGTGGGAGGATAATAGATCTTGAAGAGTTCAAGAACCACAAAATACTATAAGTCAAATACGAGGAACCTGTAGATGGACCTATTGTACCACAACCAAATCGTAAATCTGGAATAGTACCGAGGATACCTGGGAGGTATGGATTCATCATAGATGATGATGATGAGGTACGCATCATAGAAGATGATGATCTAGTTACATACAATGAGGTAAGAGTTGTAGACACTCAGAGAAATGGATTGAAACAAGCTTCTCAAAAATGGAACATTCGTTTTGATGAAATAATCAAAAGAGTTTGATTTCTTCAAAAATAAGAATGAACCTAGTGTGTACAAAGGGTCAGTGGGAGCGTCGTGACATTCCTAGTGTTATATGTTGATATACTATGGATAAGGAATGACATACCAATGCTACAATCAGTAAAGATAAAGTTGTCTAAACATTCCTCCATGAATGATTTGGGAAGAGTATCGTAATTGGGGATACAAATCTATATAGATAGATTTAAAAGGATGCTCAGCTTAACCCAAGGAACGTATAATCATTTAATGCTAAAGTCGTTTAGCATGGCAAACTCCAAGAGATGTCTCATGTTGATGAGCCTTAGAGTGTATATCTCTTAATAGTCCCCATTGACTCCTAAAAGAGAGATCGCATGAGTAACTATCATGTATGCAATGAAATGTATGAGACCTGATGTTGATCAGTCATATTCTGGAGAAGTTCACTGTGAGACAGTAAAAAAACATCTTAAAGTACTTAACTGGAACTAAGGATGTGATCATATTCATGGTGGGTCTGAATTAAAACTAGAGGGCTTAACAAACTCAAGTTTTTTTAAACAGACCAAGACGACAGAAAATCCACTTTAAGGTAAAGGGTTACCTTGAACGGTGGTGCAGTGAATTGGAAAGGTTCCAAACAGCAAAGAGTTGCTGGTTTAGTAATAAAGACAAAGTATAAAGCTGTAAATGAAGCTTCAAGTTGATTGTTTGGATGAAATGTTCATTACAGAACTAGGAATAATTCCTAAGTCTCATCTTGGATCTAAACATGTATTGTGGCACTTTCATTTGATTATAGGAATCATTGAAAGATGGGAAATCACTATAGAGATAGTGGACTCTCAAGAACAACATTGCATATCCATTAACTAAAGCTTATCCAACAGCAGGATAATCGTCACTTAGAAAAGAAGGGTATGAGATACCATGGCGATTGGCTTTAGTGCAAGTGGGAGATTGAAAGTAGTATGCACACAAGCCAATCATGTTTGATGATAAAGCATATACTTTGTAACAATCTTATTCATTTATTAATAAAAAGTATTAATTTATTAAAGGCTTTTTAATTATCTACATGATGCTGTTTTATAATATGTGATAAACCCATAGTTTTAAGCAATGCTTTTAGAATAATGATGATGATCATTCTAATGAGATCTAAATTCTTAGAAAGCTTAAAACTAAAATAGTTCCCAATCGTTGGATTACTAAACTGGGGATTAGTGAATCCGGATAGATCGGGTACATACGTTCGTTTTTGCTTTCATTGGATGAGGATGATTGATCTCATGATCATTTGTGTGGAGACACTAAAGCAAGTATGTAGGTGCTTATTGGAGAATAAGTTCACTGAACGTGGCTCGCTAAGGAATACCTAATGGAGTTTTACTTGCCTGTCAATAGGAATTCATGTAGTGATAGTAGTACAAGTGATCCTTGGACTTGAGATCAACATAGTATCTTATGTATGATGAGTTATACTTTGACTTATTCCTTAAGACCCTTAGGGTATATCAAAGGGTATGCTTGGGTATAATAAGTTGTACATGGAGATAATGTATGATTAATAAAGAATCTACCGCTTTTAGTAAAAGAAGAAAAATGTCGTATGTGATTCGATAAATGACAACTCAGTAGTCCTTGGCCAAGGCAAAATGAAATTAGAAAGGAGTTTCTAATTTGCATTATTTCGAGTTGTGCATTTAAGATTCGAAATACATATAATTAAATAAATGAGACTTGACAGTAATTTCATGTCTTATATTTAATTGGGACATTGTATGGTGGAAGGATTGAATTGTATGGTAACTATTTACTCAACGGTTTTTTTATGATTAATGTTGAAATCTATATTATCTGGAAAGTAGTTAATCGCTAGGGAGGCTTATCCCTATTGTAGAATAAATATTATTTATTTAAATAAATTAATAGTTTAATTTATTTATTTAAATAAGATTAGAATTGTTCTAATTGATTTATTCACAACTGGTTTAATATGGAGAACCTAAAGGGTCACACCATAAAAGGAAGAATAATTATTTAAGAAGTTAATGGCATAATCGTAATAATAAGTTAAGTATATTAAATTTAATCTATTGTGATAGAATAAATTAAATAGCTTATTATTTATTATTTAATATTTTAGAAATATTAAATATAAATTAATAAGAGGAGTCTTATTATTATTATTACTATTATTATTATTTAATTCCTAAAGGAGTTTGGGAATTAATTAATAAAAGTACTCTCAAATATCCTAATAGGATTAGGAGGTAAATTAATTAAAAGAGTTTAATTAATTATCCCTAATAAGATTAGGGAGCTTAATTAATTAAAAAAATTTAATTAATTAAATAGAATCAAATTCCTTAATTGTTAAGGAGGGTTGTCTACATCTATAAATAAGAGGAGTCTTATTATGGGTGAGGTTGGTTGACACTTTCACAAAACACGTGAATACGTAATTTCAATAGTTGGGAGAGTACACCCCTTTCTATGAGAGATAGAAAAACTAGGATTTTGTCAAACACCCATCTTCTTGAATTCTTCTTCTTCCTTGGTGGATCACCTCTAGAGGCCAAACACTTGGGTGGCTAACGTTGATCAAAGGAAGGAACCAAACCCGGTGGATTCAAGTTGAACGCGAAAAGGATTGGAGGTGAACTTGTACCTGAGGAAGCTCGAATCTTCAAGGGTATGATTCTTGTTCTTTCTTTTTCGTTTAATTAATAATTGTGCATAAAGGGTGATCCGGGTATATGGTTTGTAAAATTTTAAACTTTGATTTTTACACGTTTTCGCTTATTTTGTGCAATTTGATTACGTCCATGAATATTACAAACCTAACAGTATCGATGTTACGTAAATATGTGGAAGACTTGAACCACATTATTTAATTAGAACCGGACGAGATAGTGGCAGATTTAACGTTTGAAGATGTACCTGTTAAAATATTGGATAAGAAGGATCATATTCTACGCTGCAAGGTTATACCTCAAGTCAAAGTTTTGTGGAGAAACCACGATGTGAAGGAAATGACCTGGGAGTTAAAATTTGAAATGAAATCAAGGTATCCTCACCTCTTCGATATATCAGGTACGTACCCTAATTTCGAGGACAAAATTTCATAAGAAGGGGAGGTTGTAAGACCCCAACTTTTTTTGAATAAAGAATATTTTTTCTCGAAATATATTTTTGAATATTATGGTGTGGATATGATATAATGTTATAGTTGTGGGTAATATTTGGAAAATTTTGCAAAGTAAGCAAGTTGATATAAAATATTCGTTGTGTTAGTGAATATTCGATTGGCCTGGGGAATTCGTTTATGAGGAATATTAACGATGGCACAATCATTGGTGGACCCCACAACGGAAGTATTGTAATAGTTAAAAAACGACAGAAATAACTTTTTATAAAAATAACGATGAAAGTTTTACTGTTAAACTGTTGAACTACCCGGTGGTAAAAGTACAGTAATAAGCGTGGTTGCATAGTAGCACACGGTATTGATTATTGATGCGTACGTGAGAAGTCACTCAGTTATACTCAATTACTGCTACAATAATTGTTGCATAGTATCTTACGTTATTTGATTCAATTATTGTTATCATCTGCATAATATTTTATATTTTATAATTGAGATAACAAAGTTATTCATATTATTATTTTCAATATTGACAATGTCTAGAAGTTCTATCAAGGAGAGGTTTGGTCACCTAATTGTGCGCCAATAAGGAGAAATCCTTATCGGAAAGCACCATCTTTCCTGGGAACGATCTGGTTGTTAAATATTGTGAGTTATAATATTAATGATGAATAATTGTTGAAGTATTAAGAATGTGTTTATTGAATATACGTAAATTACAAAAGTTAGAGGGGAATAATGCAAACTTGGAAAACTTTAGGGGTACTAAAGTGTAATAAGTTAAATTAATCTGGACCATTGGTGGTGGTTTTAATAGTAAATCAATCTGGACCATTGATGGTGGTTTTAATAGTAAATTAATCTGGACCGTTCATGAATTAGTTACTATTTATTCCATTCTCCTATAAATAAAAGCTTAATTCTTCTTTCATTCTCACCAATTCATTGAGATTCACAAGAACCACTATAGAGAGAGAAACTATAAAGAGTAAGAAGAAGAGTATTCTGCTACTTCACTTTTGCAGTATCCAGCTTTCTACTAAGGTAAGGGACGTTATTTCTTTTATATTCGTAAGGGATATTATTTGTTGTATTCGTAAGGGGTATTATTTCTTTCGTATTCAAAAGGAATACTATTTTTCGTATTCATCCTTTAGTATGTCGTAATAACTCGCTCACGCGGATTACGTACATATATATGGTGAAAATCCATTTTGCGCCAGATGTTAATTCTTTTCATATTCTTAAATCTAAACTTACTATGATAAGTATTGCTTCTATAATCCTTGAAATTAGTGGAATATCCGTAAGTTTTGCGCTTTATCCAGTATCATTTTATTGGAATATTGATATGAACTTTCTTATTAAATATCAATATTTTTACTCAAAGTACTATTCACGAGTTACTATTCACGTGTTACTATTTACCCAATTTTACTATTCACTATAATATTATTCACTCGGGTTTTCGGGGCACTTTTCATGTCAAGGTACTATTCACGGGGTACAATTCCCGAAGTACTATTCATAGGGTACTATTCACGGGGTACTATTCACCGAAAAATTTATTTCTTTTCTGTCCAAATTATTTTTGATACATGGATATTATTCTTGAATTTTACTCTACAAAGCAGTATCATGTTGAAAATTTGGACGTTATTGATTTCGGGCTAAATTAAATTATAAATCTTTAAAAATTTATCCTTGAACTTGTTTTATTGAATTCTTATATCATTGTCATCATCCTCATTCTTATATTATGATGAAAGTCATCTTTGGCTTACGTGCATAGATGGACTGTTGATTGGTATGATTATGACTAGGGATAATTCGGTATAGTCATGACCATTGATGATTACACGAATAATTCTTGGCATGTAGTGCAATAATAATTTGTGGACGTGATACTAATGAATATCCTTGGCCCGTAGTGCAGGGATGATTCGATGATGTGATCTATTTATTATTGTCGAGTCCCAAAGAATAAAGTGAATGATAAACTTTTTAAATCATAGAAGATAGTAGATATCATGCTCTACTTGACTCTTCTAATGGATTGCTTATTCCGCTGTAGTTAAACTTGTTGTCTATTATATTCTATCAGTTTAACATTGTTGAAGGCTAATGATAACTTATTCTGCATTATCTTAGTCATAATATTTTTTACTGGGCTAGTTGAGCTCACCCTTTTACTTCCATTGTTCTCTTCAGGAAATGAGAACGTAGCCGAAACTAGTCGGGGAACGGAGTGATGGCCTGTGATGGTGTTATAGTAGTCCTCACTATTCTATAAAATAGTGTGCCAATAAATGTAATGAGAACTCTATTTGAGTTTGGATATTGTCTAGATGACAATATTCGTGTAAAAACTCTCAGCTCATGTTGTATAATTAAGTTTGTATTTGAATTCTGTACCATGTATTTGGCAACCCAAGATGGGTGATGTATACCTATTTTGGGGGCGTCACATAGAAGTTCTGTTAATGAGAGGTTTGGTCACCTAATTGCGCGCTAATAAGGAGAAATACTTATCGGAAAGCCACCTCTTTCCTGGGAACGACCTGGTAGTTAAATATTGTGAGTTATAATATTAATGATGAATAAGTTCGTGTAGATTAAAGATAAAATTGATAGCTCAATTGTGTTGGAATTATTAGTGATAGTGGAAATCGACATCTATTTTGATAATAATGGATGTCTAGAGGTTATATTGACCAATCAGGTAATTAATCGGATAAATGAGCAATTAATTGCTATTAATTAACATGCTTATAACTATTTGTTCACATGTGTGTACTATTGATTCACATGCATGTACTATTAGGGGAGGTGGTGCAAGATTGATAATACTTGCATGACTAAATTAAAAATGGAGGTATAGATGAATGTATTATACTGTAATTATTTTTTTCACATGATTGAACTATTGATTCACATGAATGTACTATTAATTCACATGATATACTATTAGGGGAGGTGGTGCAAGTTTGATAATACTTGCAGGACTAAATTAAAAATGAAGGAAAAGATGAAGGTATTATAATGTAATATTTCGAGCTCCAAAACGTGCAATTATCGAAAATATATTTTCCTATAAATAGAAGCTCATTCTTCCTTCATTCTCAACAATTCACTAAGACTCACAAGAGCATTTATAGAGAGAGAAGCTATAGAGAGAAAGAGGAAGAGAAGTCTACTACCTCACTATTCCAGTATCCAATCTTCTTCTGAGGTAAGTGATATTATTTTGTTCAGTATTTGTAGGAATAATATTTTATTCCATACTCTGTAGTATGTGAGTAATATTATTTCATCTCGTATTTCTGATTATATCCTCATTTTGTTAAAGTATTACTTCTATACTCCGTGAAACTAGTAGAATATCTTTGAAATTTGCGCTTCATCTAGTATCGTTTCATAAGGATATTTTCTGCACATTCTTGTTAAATTTTAAGCTTTTCATGTCGTAGTATTGTCCATGAGTATTATTCATTTATACGGTACTATTCACAAAAGTACTATTCATGAGCACTATTCATAAAGTACTATTTATAAAGTACTATTCACGAGGTACTATTCATGAGTACTATTCACAAAGTACTATTCATGGGGTACTATTCCCGAAATACTATTCATGGGGTACTATTTATCCGAGTACTATTCACCCAAAGTACTATTCATGACAAAAATTGATTTATTTTCGGTCCAAATTATTTTTGATACATTATCATTCTTGAATTTTACTCCACAAAATAGTATCATGTTGGCAATTTGAACATTATTGAATTCTGGATAAATTAAATTATAAATCTTTAAAAATTTATCCTTTGTTTCTTTTAATTGAATTCTTATATCATTGTCATCATCGTCATGCTTATATTGTGATGAAATTCATCTTTGGCTTACGTGCATAGATGAACTATTGATTGGTATGATTATGACCAGGGATCATTCGGTATAATCATGACCCGTAATGTTACAAATGATGTGGTAAAAGTCCTCATTGGCCTGTAGTTCATTGATGGATAGTTGTTGGTATGATTATGACCAGGGATTATTCGATATAGTCATGACCATTAATGATTACATGAATATCCTTGGCCGTGGTGCAGAGATGATTCGATGATGTAGTTTATTTATTAAGCTGAGTCTCAGCGAGAAAGTTGATGAAAATCTTTTTAAATCATAGAAGATAGTAGATATCATGTTCTACTTGACTCTTCTAATGGATTGCTTATTCCGATGCAGTTAAATTTGTTGTCTATTATATTCTATCAGTTTAACATTGTTGAAGGCTAACGATAACTTATTCTGCATTATCTTAGTCATAATATTTCTTACTGGGCTAGTTGAGCTCACCCTTTGCTTTCATTATTCTCTTCAGGAAATGAGAATATAGCTGGGACTAGTCGGAGAACGGAGTGACGGTCCTAATGATAGCATTAGTAGTCCTCACTATTCTGTTAAATAGTGTAATAATAAATGTAATGAGGACTCCATTTGAGTTTGAATACTGTCTAGAAGACAATATTCGTATTAAAACTCTCAGTTTATGTTTTGTCGTATTTTACACGACAGTTGTATTATTAAGTTGTATTTAAATTTTGTACCATGTATTTGGCGACTCAAGATGGGTGATGTGTACCTATTTTGGGGGCGTCACATATTACACTAGTACTACAAGATCGTCTAGGTTTTCTCAGAAACACATTGAACACTGAATTATACTTGGTCAAAGTTGGTCACTCGATCACTGCACATGAATATTCTTCAGCTTAACAACACTATAGGTGACTACTTTATCATCGCATTAAAGGCTTTAGCTTAATCGACTTATTAAAAGTAATTAAATAAATTTCCAAAAATGATTTAAAAATAGAAATTAATTTCTGAAAATTACAAAAATAATTTTAAGTTATAAAATTAAATTTTAATAATTTGACATATTTTCTATAAATATTAGTATTTATTTGAATATTATTGATATTTAATTTATTTAAATATGCATTAAATAAATTAGTTAAAATTAATTTTATTATATTAAAAATCATTTTAAATGATAATAAAGTATTTAAAAATATTTTAAGTTATAAAACATAACTTTTAATATTTTAAGATAAATTTTACTAATTATTTAATATTAATGATATTAGATTTATTTAATAATTATATTAAATAAATTAGTTTTAAAATAATTTTAATATTATAAAAATCATTTTCAATGAAAATAAAGTGTTTAAAAATATTTTAAATTATAAAACATAACTTTTAATATTTTAAAGAAAATTTCATTAATAACTTAATATTAATGATATTTGATTTATTTAATAATTAATAGTTTAAAATGGTTTTATTAATTGAAAAATCATTTAAAAAGATATAAATGAATTAAAAATATATTAAGTTATAATAAATGACTTTTAATTTTTTATAAATAATACATTAATATTTAATATTAATGGTAATTATTTAAAATGATTTTTAAATGTTTAAAAATTATTTAAAGGTAATATTAATACTTTAAAAATATTTTAAGTTATTATAAATAACTTTAATATTTTGGTAATGGTTTTATTAATATTTTAATATTAATTAAATATTAATAGAATTATTTAAAATTTAAATCATTTTATAATGATTCTAGTATTTTAAAAATCATGATAAATTATAATAATTGTTTAAAAATTATTATAATTCATTTAAAAATAATATGACTGATATTTAAATTATCTACATGAATATTGAACTATAGAATATAGTTTTAGACTCGATAATTACCCGATAAAGTCGTCGATACACCGAAATATTTTAGAAATTTATCTGGACTTAGATAGTTTGACTAGATAAGTGTTTATTTATGATTCAATGTCTGATATAAGTATGTGACAATGTGATTAGGTTATGTGTTAACTGCAAATAGCAGTACTATGTGTTACGATATATTATTCTAATCGAAAGAACAATCTTATGAATGATAGGTCTCGATATAAAAGATAAAACTAAGTTGTGTAAGCAGTAGATCGGGCAAATATCCTACCCTTTGCATTTACTTTATGCAATGGACATGAGTAAGAAAGTTTTAGAATTATTTTATCGTTGTGCCAGATTATTAACTCTATTGTTATTGATTATGTATCCAAACATTTGTAGTCATACCAACTCCTGACTTCTATCTGATCATGGTTTATTAATTTAATATTATTGTACAATCCAGATATGTATTCTATTCGTTAATTTCTAAAATTGGTTATACAAGTGTCCCCACTTGGATAATTATTGTATTTAATCACATGTTGATATATACTTATTGGTTTTCAGTATGTATACGTTAATTAAAAAGCCGTCTAAGCTATTTGACTCAGCTAGACACAGATTTTAAAAAAATATCGTTGAACATGATAGAACCTTATTTATATCCAACCGAATTGTTTTGGTTTGGATTCAGACTAAGTATGAACATCCCGAATCTGGGAAACTTCTGTGTGCCAAACGTGGAAAAGATGAACGAAAATATCATTCTGGCATGTAGTATTGATCAATACATGGAAAAACGGGCTGATCACCCCCGTGCTTGTAAGTTATGACGATTTACAGATGAAGTTCTGTTTAACCTTTGCGAAAATTAAAAACAATGTTCATAGTCTGTCGATTGCTCTCTATTTATAGTGAGTAAGTAGTTTCAAAAATTTGAAATAGAATTGATATGTTGTTTATTGTTGCTTTAGCTTATTTCACAACTGTTGATTCGTTGTAGAAGTGTCATTCACAGAAATCACTTACTTCTTTCAGCTAACGTTTATTGTTTGCTATTACTTGTTAGGCACTCAAATGCTCATTCTTGCTTAATTTAAATATTTTCAGTTAAGTGTGATTAACCTGAAGGCTCTGCCAAGAACAAAGGAAAAAGAAAGCTAACAGAATAAGTTTGTGTTATCTTATGTAATAGCTAGACTTAATTAAGATGATAATATTTATTAACTATCATGTAATGAATGTTTTAAATGTCACGTACCTGGGATTCAGACAACTCTGATATGTAAATTAAGTTTGATATTTATGTTAATATTATTATTATTCCGCTCATAGAAATGATATCGTGAAGCACCGAGTTCGGATTTAAAGTACCTGAATTTGGGGGCGTCATAGAATTCCTTTTTCAAAATCTTCCGTGCACTTCTCTCCTGCACATTCTTTTTCTTTTGTCAAAAGTGGGGGCTTAAAATTTCTCCTACAAAGCATGTTTTCTAAATTTGTAGGCCTCACCCATAAGAAAATATGAGAAAGTTAGACAAGTTAGGTAGAGAAGAAAAGAAAAGTTAGGCAGGTTATTTAATTTTTCCTTCGAAGTTGCACTATAAAAAGGGAGGTCACCCCTTTATTCCAAGGACACAAAAACACAAGTGTTTCTACTGCATTGTGAATATTTCTTTTGAGTATAAGAATACTTTGAGTGTAGCTTATAGTGCAAGATTTTCTCAGGATAATATCCGTTATACCAGTCAGATCTAGTTTTCTACTAAGGTAAATGATGTTATCTTCTTTCAATACTCGTAAGGGATATCATTTTCTTTCATAATTCATATTATGTAAGTGATATTATTTCATTTCATATTCCTAAATTTAAACTTACTATGGTAAGTATTGCTTCTATATTTCCTGAAATAATTAGAAATTCCTTGAGGTTTGCACTTCATCTAATATCATTTCACTGGAATATTAGTCTAAACTTTCTTATTAAATTTTAATCTTTTCATTTTAGGGTACTATTCATCTGTAAGACCTCGAATTTTATGAAATAAAATTATTCAATTTTCTTATAATTATTATTCTATTTAGTAAATGGTTAAATTGATAAAAAGTTAAAGTTAAGGGTGATATTTGAAAATTTTGCAAAGTAAGCAAGTTGATATAAAATATTCGTTGTGTCGGGGAATATTCGATTGGTCAGGGAATATTCGTTTTAACAGGGAATATTCGTACGACGACACAATCATTGGTGGACCCCACAACAGAAGTATTGTCTTAGTTAAAAAATGACAGAAATATCTTTTTATAAAAATAACGACAAAAGTTTTACCGTTAAATTGTTGAGATATCCGGTGGTATAAATACAGTAATACACATGGTTGCATACTAGCACACGATATTGATTATTGATGCTTACGTAAGAATCCACTCAGTTTACTCAATTATTGCTACAGTAATTGTTGCATAGTATCTCACGTTATTTGATTCAATTATTGTCACAATATTAATATTTTACATTATTAAATCAATAATTGAGACAACAAAGTTATTCATATTATTATTTGCAATATTGACAATGTCTAGAAGTTCTGTCAAGGAGAGGTTTGGTTACCTAATTGCGCGCCAATAAGGAAAAATTCTTATCGGAAAGCCCCCTCTTTCCTGGGAACGGCCTGGTTGTTAAATATTGTGAGTTATAATATTAATGATGAATAATTGTTGAAGTATTAAGAATGTGTTTATTGAAGATAAGTGAATTACAAAAGTTAGAGGAGAATAATGCAAACTTGGAAAACTTTAGGGGTACTAAAGTGTAATAAGTTAAATCAATCTGGACCATTGGTGGTGGTTTTAATAGTAAATCAATCTAGACCATTGATGGTGGTTTTAATAGTAAATCAATCTTGATCGTCGGTGGTGGTTTTAATAGTAAATCAATCTGGACCGTTGATGGTGGTTTTAAAAGTATTCAATCTGGACTGTCGGTGGTGGTTTTAAAAGTAATCAATCTAGACCGTCGGTGGTGGTTTTAAAAGTAATTCAATCTGGACCGTCGGTTATGGTTTTAATAGTAATGAATATGGACCGTCCGTTCCAATAGTAAATCAATCTGGACCGTTCATGAATAAGTTACTATTTAGTCCATTTTCCTATAAATAGAAGCTTAATTCTTCTTTCATTCTCATCAATTCACTGAAACTCACAAGAGAAGCTATAGAGAAAGAAACTATAGAGAGAAAGAAGAAGAGTATTCTGCTACTTCACTATTGCAGTATCCGGTCTTCTACTAAGGTAAGGGACACTATTTCTTTTATATTCCTAAGGGATATTATTTGTTGTGTTTTTAAGGGGTATTATTTCTTTCATATTCATAAGGAATACTATTTTTCGTATTCATCCTTTAGTATGTTGAAATAACTTATTTACGCGGATTACGTACCGTATGACATGTGAAAATTCATTTGCAGTTTTTGTATGTTAATTCTTTTCATATTCTTAAATCTAAACTTACTATGGTAAGTATTGCTTCTATAATACCTGAAATTAATGGAATATCCTTGAGTTTTTCGCTTCATCCAGTATCGTTTTATTGGAATATTGATCTAAACTTTCTTATTAAATATCAATATTTTCACCCGGGGTACTATTCACGGGTTACTATTTACCCAGTTACTATTCACTATAATATTATTCACTCGGGTATTCGGGGCGCTTTTTATGCCGGGTTACTATTCATGGGTTACTATTCATCCGATTACTATTCACTCTAGTATTATTCACTCAGGTATTTGGGGCACTTTTCATGCCGGGTTACTATTTACGAGTTACTATTCACTCTAGTATTATTCACTCGGGTATTTAGGGCACTTTTCATGCCGGGGTACTATTCACGGTGTACTATTCCTGAAGTACTATTCACAGGGTACTATTCACGGGGTACTATTCACCGAAAAATTTATTTCTTTGCTATACAAATTATTTTTGGTACATGAATATTATTCTTGAATTTTACTCTACAAAGCAGTATCATGTTGATAATTTGGATATTTTTTTAAATTTTGGATAAATTAAATAGTTAAAATCTTTAATATTTATCATTGATCTCACTTGATTGAACCTTTATATCATTGTCATCATTCTCATGCTTATATTGAAAGTCATCTTTGGCCCGTAGTGCAAAGATGGATTATTGATTATTTGTTTTACAAATGTATATCTTTGGCTTACGTGCAAAGATGGACAGTTGATTATTGGTTTTACATTTATATATCTTTTGGCTTATGTGCATAGATGGAATGTTAATTGGTATGATTATGACCAGGGATCATTCGGTATAATCATGACCCATAATGTTACAAATGATGTGGTAAAAGTCCTCATTGGCCGTAATGCATTGATGAACAGTTGTTGGTATGATTATGAGCATGAATTATTCGATATAATCATGACCATTGGTGAAAACACGAATATCCTTGGCCCGTAGTGCATGGATAATTCGTGGTCATGATACTAATGAATATCCTTAGCCGTAGTGCAAGGATGATTCGATGATGTGGATTATTTATTAAGCTGAGTCTCAGCGATAAAATATTGATAATATACTTTTAATTCCTAAAAGATAGTAGATATCATGCTCTACTTGACTCTTCTAAAAATACAGTTGTATGTCTTTGCTTTTTGTAGTGCAAAAGATGAATCATTAATGAATATCTTTGGCACCGTAGTGCAAAAGATGAATTTATTAGTATGATTATGAACAGGAATTGTGATTTGGTATAACCGTGATCTTTGATGTTTCAGGTAAAGACAGGTGATAAAAATTATCTTCGTCCTGGGTGCAAAGAGGAATTTAGAATCACAATTATGATTATGAATAATTATGGACAGGAACTATTGATTGATGTTACAGGGATAAAACATGGGTGATGGACTTTTAACATGGAGAAGATAATAGACTTTATAGTCTATTTGACTCTTCTAATGGATTACTCGTTCCGCTGCAAATATGGTTACTGATGAAGGCTGATGATAATTTAATTATCTTTAGTCATGATATTCTTTACTGGGCTAGTTTTTCTCACCCTTTTTTGCTTCACAATTCCTTTCAGGTAGTAAGAGTGTAGCTGGGTCGAGTGGGGGTAATAGGGGATTAGAACAGTGGTCTATAGCTGTTGTGGTTTCCCCTAAAATAGTATGGAAATAATTTATTGGGAATTTTAAATAAATGTGTCGTATTTTATACGCCATTTTAACCATTGATTTTGGTGAACCAAATAGGGTGAGGTGAACCCAACTTTGAAAGGGTGTTTTGCCACTATCATACAAAGATGTCTAATGACAGACGACTTCGTGTTATCATAAGATAGGGTTGTGCACATGCACTTGTTGATTATATCTATGAGCACTACCTATATAATCTTGGAGTTTGTTTGAATTATAATTCTCAATTGGAGACAGTGGAGATAATTATATGTCAAGAGAAGACTCACCATTGGAAAGAACATGACAGTAATCTTCTCATTTTTCTTTGGGGTCTATTGGGTCAACCAATGATAATTCTCAAGTCATATGATATATATCATAACTTAGATGCAAGACCTCCCATGTACGAAGGTTTCCTTGAGTATTTTTCAAAGATTTTAATTTCTAAAACAGTTATTGAGTGTACTTTTATGTAAAGTACCATTGTAAGGTATTGTGGTCGAGGCACCATGAGAGTTATATATATTTGTATTAAAACTCACAGCTTATGTGTTGTCGTACTCTGCACGAAAGTTCAACAGTTGTATAAATGAAGTTTGTATTTGATTTTTATAGTGTGATATCTGACGACTAAGAATGGGTCGTGTGGACCTATTTTGGGGGCGTCACATCATCCGTGGTACTATTAATATCAGAGTACTATTCATTCGAGGTACTATTCATGCCAGAGTACTATTCATGCTGGTGTATTATTCATCAGGTGTACTATTCATGCTGGAGTACTATTCACGATGAATTTTTTTTTCCTTTGTCTAAATTATTTTTGAAATATGAATCTTGAATATCATTCTTGAATTTTACTTTATAATTGGTGATCATGTTGACAATTTGGATTTTTTTGAACTCTGGATAAATTAAATTATAAATCTATAATATTTATCCTTGATCTCACTTGATTCATTCTTTATATCATTGTCATCATCCTTATGCTTATATTTGAAAGTAGTATGCACACAAGCGAATCATGTTTGATGATAAAGCATATACTTTGTAACAATCTTATTCATTTATTAATAAAAAGTATTAATTTATTAAAGCCTTTTAATTATCTACATGATGTTGCTTTATAATATGTGATGAACCCTAGTTTTAAGCAATGCTTTCAGAATAATGATGATGATCATTCTAATGAGATCTAAATTCTTAGAAAGCTTAAAACTAAAATAGTTCTCAATCGTTGGATTACTAAATTGGGGATTAGTGAATTCGGATAGATTGGTATATACGTTGCTTGCTCATTAGATGAGGATGATTGATCTCATGATCATTTGCATGGAGACACTAAAGCAAGTATGTAGGTGCTTATTAGAGAATAAGTTCACTGAACGTGGCTCACTAAGGAATACCTAATGGAGTTTCACTTGCCTGTCAATAAGAATTCTTGTAGTGATAGTAGTATAAGTAATCCTTGGACTTGAGATCATCATAGTATCTTGTGTATGATGAGTTATACTTTGACTTATTCCTTAAGACCCTTAGGGTATATCAAAGGGTATGCTTGGGTATAATAAGTTGTACATAAAGATAATGTATTATCAATAAAGAATATATCGCTTCTAGTAAAACAAGAGAAATGTCCTATGTGATTCGATAAATGACAACCCAGTAGTCCTTGTCCAAGGTAGAATAAAATTAGAAAGGAGTTTCTAATTTGCATTATTTGGAGTTGTGCATTTAAGAGTCGAAATACATATAATTAAATAAAATAAAATTTGGCAGTAATTTCATGTCTTATATTTAATTGGGATATTGTATGGTGGAAGGATTAAATTGTACGGTAATTATTTACTCAAAGGTTCTTTTATGATTAATGTTGAAATCTATATTATCTAGAAAGTCGTTAATCGCTAGGGAGGCTTATCCCTATTGTAGAATAAATATTATTTATTTAAATAAATTATAAGTTTAATTTATTTATTTAAATAAGATTAGAATTGTTCTAATTAATTTATTCATAACCGGTTTAATATGGAGAACCTAAAGGGTCACACCATAAACAAGAAGAAGAATTATTTATGAAGTTAATGGCATAATCGTAATAATATGTTAGAATAAATTAAATAACTTAATATTTTGGAAATATTAAATATTAATTAATAAGAGGAGTTTTATTAATATTATTACAATTATTATTTTAATTTCTAAAGGAGTTTGGGAATTAATTTAATATAAGTACTCTCATTTCTTCCTAATAAGATTAAGATGTTAATTAATTAAAAGATTTTAATTAATTAATCCTAATAAGATTAGGAGCATAATTAATTAAAGGAGTTTAATTAATTAAAATAAAACTAAATTTCTTAATTATTAAGGAGGGTTGCCCACATCTATAAATAAGAGGAGTCTTATTATGGGTGGGGGGTTGTTGTTGACTTTTTCACAACAGATGTAATTCCAATAATTGGGAGAGTACACCTTTTTTTATGAGAGATAGAAAAACTAGGGATTTGATCATCTCTAGAGGCCAAACACTTGGGTGACTAACGTTGATCAAAGGAAAGAACCAAACCCGGTGAATTCAAGTTGAACGCGAAAAGGATTTGAAGGTGAACTTGTACCTGAGGAAGCTCGAATCTTCAAGGGTATGATTCTTGTTCTTTATCTTTTCGTTTAATTAATAATTATGCATCAAGGATGATCCGGGTATATGGTTTGTAAAAATTTAAAATTTTATTTTATCACGTTTCCGCTTATTTTGTGCAATTTGATTGCGTTCATGTATATTACAAACCTAATAGTGGTATCAGAGCCAAACCTTTATGCGAATTATTAATTGTTTTGATTTGATATGTATGTTGATATGTGTTTAGAATAATTTAATTGGGCATAATTTGTTGTAAAAATTTAAAAATAACAAAATTATTCGTGAATTTTAGCTTCCGTGGATCACTGAAGTATACAGTTTATACTATATATAAAAAGTTTGATTGATTATATATATATATATATATATATATATATAGAAGATCAGTCTCATTTCTTATCTTCTTCACGTCTTTACCTTTTTTAGGCGGCGGTTTTCGATCATACAACCGAGTAAATACATACTTTTAATGACGCTTATATGTTATACATCGCTAAAAGTATGAGCGACTATTGTATAACCGAAAACCGTCGCCTAAAGGAGGGGTGAGTCTGAGTGAGTAAAGATAAGTGTATGCACTGATCCTAATCAAATATATATATATATATATAGATGGAGAATGATCCATAGCATCTATTTGCTATGGATTAAAAAGTGACATATAACATCTACACCTTCCATTAGAAATATAAACGGCCCTTTTGAAATGATATGCACCGGTCCGCTAGTAATTCTAGCGGACATATTAAAATATTTTTAGGACAAATATGCCCCCACCCCCCACTAAAGTAATTGGATAATTGGAAATTGTCTGTCCGCTAGTAAGACTAGCGGACGTGTTAAATACATATGTTGTAAACTGTTGTCCAATATATATCACAGCAACATAAACCTGTTGTCCAGTACATATCACATCAACATAAACCTCCCTGTTGTCCAGTACATATGTTGTAAACCTGTTGTCAACGTTTAACAAATAAATTTAAGACCTGTAACAAATAAAAGAAAGACCTGCTGCAACATCAAAACCAATTCCTTCTGCAACATCAAAACTAATTCCTCCTAACGACATCACAGCAACATAAACCTCTTGCAACATCACAACAAGATATGCGTCTTATTCCTATTCCATATCAAAGCCTGTAAACCAAACCTCCTGCAACATCACAGCAACATAAATCTCAGGCACAGAAACACTGTGAAAGCAACATAAATCACAGCCACAACAACACACAGTGTTCACGAACACAGCCAAATAAAATCACAGCAATATAAATCAAATCACAGCAACACTGTGCACAACCAAATATAAATGATCAAATCACAGCAACATTGTGCACAACCAAATTAAATCCAATTCCAAATCTTTCCAAATCCAATTCCAAATCATGAGCGCAGTGTAACACAAGCATAGAGCTGAAGGGGAAGTTTTTCAATCAGATATAGAACCATGCATACGTTATGGGACAAACCTACTAGTTAAAGACCAATATGCTTAACATATAAAATCATGTCCCTTGATTTTAAAGTTAATACAGCATGTCAGTTTTGTAGTGTGTGCCCTGGAAAATCGTGCCATGAGCTTCACTGCTTCCAAAATGATTAGGTGACTTGCAGCATCACATTCAATGAAGTATGAACTAAATAGGATGTCACTAAGAAGAGGACATTGTTTTAACAAACAAAAAATAGTCAGTGATACTTGACTATCGGCAGTAGCATAATTCAATGGTATTGTATCATACTTTGATCGAATACAAACAATATAACCACTAGCTTTCATGCAAGTTTGTAGATACAAAAACGTTTACATTCAATATCTATGTGCAAAATAATATAATCTAAAAAGAAAATCATAAGATGGGAGTTCTAGTTGAACCAATAGTTAGCAAACTTAAATATAAACATGATTTGAACAGATAATGAAGTACCTCTATCAAGTTTGTTTGAGGATGTAAATGAACTCCCCTTCCTTCCAGGTTTCTTGCAACCACGGCTCTCGTTTCATCATCAAAACAAGCTCAATTGTCCATATGATGAACTCCAGCACTTGCATCTTCTTTAAAATATATCATAATATCTATGATGACCAAAACAAGCTCAATTGTCCATATGGTAAAAATCAAGTAGCAGAATAAATACTTAACAGTGGAGAAAACAACATTAACTGAACTATCGTCAAATACATGTAAAGAACTTGCAATAAGTTTAAAGTCAATAAACTGATTTACCTTGATAAAAAGTAATAAACAAGTACACAACTGATTGCTTTAGACAGAAACCTAGTGATTAATATAAAGTTGACCCTTCTCTTTTAGTATAGAGTATAGAAAATTTTTTTCAAGTAAAACAGAAAAACAAGTGGATATAAACTATCGTGTAAAACAGAATTTTTTTTTATTATCGTGTAAAATAATAACTTAATTTGAATATACCCTACCAAGAACAACAAGTGGATATAAACTAAATCTAACAAGAAAAAGAAGAATCAGAGATTAGGCTGCCACGCTCATCCCCATCCAAACTAGCTAGCTACTTCGACCCCAATAGCTACTTCGACCCCAATAGTTGATTTGCAACATAAATCTCTGATTTTGGAGATTAAGCAAGAACCTTATTTGCGAATTCGACCCCAATAGTTGATTTGCAGACGACGGCTTCTAGGGTTCTATCATTTTCCCCGAAATCGCCGAAAGAGAGACAACATGATTTGATTTGCAGATGGATTTTCTAGGGTTCTATCGGTTTCCCAAAAATCGCCGAGAGGTCGCCGAAAGAGAGACAAACGGATTTGATTTGCAGATGGGTTTTCTAGGGTTCTCAAAATCAACGAGAGGGAGATCGAATTTTCGCTGAGAGGGAGATCGACTTTAGGCACCGTACTGTATTAACGATACCCATTCTCCGTCCGCTAGTTATACTAGCGGATTGTTAAGTATTAATTCTATTCGAGTGGCATAAGTGTCCGAAAATTTGACTTACTAAGTCCGCTAGAATTACTAGCCTAATCACAGCCTTTCATCAAAAGAACGGACGGATTAGAAATTTATACGCCACTTTTTATCCCATAAAGATATAGATCTTTATAGATCATTCTATATATATATATATATATATATATATATATATATATATATATATATATATATATTCTTAATAATTTTATAATTAAAATAAAGAGTTTATTTAATCTTAAAATTGAATTTCATGCTAACTAATTAGAGTTGGAATTGGATTCTATGATAATTAATTTTAGTTAAAATTGGATTCCGTATTTCCTTAAATAAAAGAGTTTATTTAGATATAACATAAGATTTCATATTATTCAAAATAAAGGAGTTTATTTGTGAATAGGAAAATAAATCTGTATTTCCTTAAATAAAGAAGTTTATTTAGATATGGAATAAGATTTCATATTATTTAAAATAAAAGAGTTTATTTGTGAATAAGAAAGATAATCCGTGTTTCCTTTAATAAATGAGTTTTTTTTACTTGGAATTGGATTCCATAATTAATTAAAATAAATGAGTTTATTTTGATTAAAGAATTTTGATTAAAATAAAATAGTTTATTTTATTCAAAATTTGATAAATTAAAATAAAAGAGGTTTATTTTGATTTAAATTTGGATTAAAATAAAGGATTTTATTTTGCTTCAAAATTAGATTTTATACTAACTAAATTTGCCCATTAAATGATATCAACATATATATTGAATATTTATTATTCATGAGATGAATGTTATTTATTGATGCATATGATGATGTGTATGATAATAAATGAGATTGATTATGGATTATTGACCAATGTGATTGGATTTTATTTTAGTTGGATGCATGAATGTATGAGTTTTATTAAATAGGGTATGCGTACCTCATCTTCTCTACTTTTTCTTAATGTAAATTTTATCCTCCTCCTATATACTTCCCCTTGACTGATGATCAAGGTTTCTATTTATTTTAAATAGTTTTATAATATGAATAGTTAGAATTAATTTTAAAGAATTGGAGATCAAGGAACAAGGAGCGCTTGAAGACCCGTTTGTAATGGAGCCCGGGTTTAAATATAATATTTATATTTAAATATTAATTCTTGCACCCCTAGGATTTGACCTTTTGGTTCACTTGGTGGCTCTAGCGAACCAAACTAGAATAAAAGTCCATAATCAATCCGGGTAGAATATAGTATTCTATATGTGCATGCTTATACTATATATATTATATATTATACAAACATGCTTCGCATGTTGATAAGTAGGTTTTATACCTAATTATTGGGTGCTAACTCACTGGAATTATGTCCATCTCAAGTAGTTTTTATTATATTTCATTTGCATTTTATGTTTATTTTGCAGTATTTGTAGCTGGAACTCCTATAACAACCGAAAGCAAGGAAAGGCATGGAATGACATTAACATAACATGGTGGCAGTGAACTAGCAAGAACATGGAAAGTTGAAAGCTGAACAGGAGTAGGTGAGGAAGATAATTGAAATGGGAAGTGAATAAAAGAAGAGTTGAAGAAGAAGGAAGTAACAAAAAATAGCAACAACAGAAGACACAGTGCAGCAGTAGCGCGGTCGCACTAACTATACATCTAAACATGGCGTAGGAAAGACAGAGGCAGATCAGGTAGATGCGCGGTCGTGCCCCAGCAAAAGAGGAATACAACGTGCGCGCGCTATGCACTCGCCAGATAACTCTATAGCGCCGCCTACCAGATTGCATTATAATTTCAAGGCTACATGAGTCTTCTTCGATTAATTTCTTTGACTTTTGTAATTTGAATTTTAGCGTGTTTTGCTCAACTGAGATGATATGGTTGGCACCAGATGTGGTTTTTGAATTATTATCATTATTGTTCTTAGGTTTTAGCTACTCTAGAGAGGGTTTAAGCATTTGATGATACATTTAACTCCTCTCTTTATCTAGATTATTCAATAATTATAGTTTACATTTTTTGGAGATTTTGGTGATTTGGAACACGCTTGGAACAGACTTTGCAACAGAGATTATCAGATTTTCTCTATCATTTCTCTAACATCTATTGATTGCATTTCTTAATTCCATATTTTGCTTTAATCCCATAATGGCTTTTGGTTCAGAAATGAACTAAATTCCATTATGGGATTCTAATGGATTTTGATGCGTCGTTTAAATATGTGTATCTGATTGTGATGTTGTATATTTATCATTGGATTACCTATTATGGTTGTGCTTATGGTTGTGCTTAATTGCTTGAATTCCTGATCACCATTCACACTAATTGCTTGTATGGATTTGGAAAATGAAATATAAGTATAGATTAAACCATGATGGCATATGTTCGTGAAGCTTACATGTATTAGGCTTTATGATTTGTGACCCGGATAGGCATATACCGGTTCATCATATGTAGTCATTAAGAGAGCTTGCACTTTAAATCATTTTTGTTGTAAATTCACATAGAAATATAATGAGTTTGGTAATTGTGATGCTTACATGATTTCTATCAAATGTGGATTTTATGTAAATTGGTCATAGTTCATTAAAAAATGAATATGTTCCACTTTTGTGCTCTTGACTAGCTTTCCATGATAAATAATTAAACATTACATGAGGGTTGCAGTTTAGATGAAACATTAAATGATATTAGAATCCCATTTTTCTCCAATTTGATTACATCACTTTAGTAATTATAATTTTTGTTTTATTAACTAATTTAGAATTCAATTTAATTGTGAGTTGATCGTTTAAGCATATAAAAATAGTGATTAAGTTGTTGCATGATAAATTAGATTTAACACCTTTCTCTGTGGATCGATACTTTTCTTACTCTGTACTACTTGTTGACCTATGTATACTTGCATGAGTTAGAGTCCTTTTTGTTAAACTAAAAAGGAGGAAACAAGTTTTTGGCGCCGTTGCCGGGGAAATGCGTTTATTTTTAATATTGTCGTCATCAGCTAAAGCTAAATTTGTGTGACTTAGACAATTCTAATTTGTATTTCAGGTACTTATATACATTTTATGCACACGCGATCGACAAACTCTGAATTGGTGCCTGCACAGGATAACATCAATGGTAGAGGTTGGAAGTCGAAAGCGCATCGAAATATACAAGCAGATTTTAATACCACATCATCCAGTATGGCAACCGAAGAGCAAAGACAGGAACATCGGGCCTTAAGAGATTACTCAATGCCGAATATAAATGGGTTACAGTCGAGCATCGTGAGGCCAGCTATAGCAGCCAAAACTTTGAGATAAAGTCAGGCACTATTCAAATGGTGCAGAATTTGGTACAGTTTGGTGGTGCTTTTACAGATGACCCAAACGAGCACTTGTTAAGCTTCATAGAGATATGTGACACTTTCAAGTATAATGGAGTGTAAGAAGATGCAATCAGGCTCAGATTATTTCCATTTTCATTACGGGACAAGGCAAGAAGTTAGCTTCACTCTCTACCTTCAGGATCTATTACAACATGGGAGGACTTAACACAAAAGTTCTTAGCCAAATTTTTCCCAATGGCTAAGACTGCTAAAATGAGGACAACAATTTCCCAGTTTGAACAACAGCAGGGTGAATCTTTGTATGAAGAATGGGAAAGGTATAAAGATATGTTAAGGAAATGTCCCCATCATGGAATGCCATATTGGATGGTGATTAATACTTTTTACAATGGGCTGGGATGGAAATCAAGGCCAATTATAGATGCAGCTGCAGGAGGAGCCTTATGGGCTAAAAGTTATGAAGAGGCTTATAATCTCATAGAGACTATGGCAGCAAATGACTTTCAAAATCCTAAAGCCAGAATGCCACAGCCCAAAGTTGCAGGATTGTTAGAGGTGGATGTTATCACTTAGTTGTCAGCTCAGATGGCATCTGTGGCAAAGAAGATTGATTCGTTGGCGGAGAGTAAAGTGAAGACAGTTGCTTTTGTTTGTGAGATATATGCGGGTTCACATTCAACTGATCAATGTGCAATCCGTTCAGAATCTATACATTATATGAAAAACTACCAGAAAAATCAGAATCAATTCCAGAATGCCTACAACAACAACAACCATCAAAATTTTAGTTGGTCAAACAATCAAAATCACCAAAAGTCAACAGTTTCAACCACAACATCAGTTTCAGTCACAATCATCTCATCAACAGTATGCACCAAAACTACCCTACCCTCTAGGATTTCAACAGCAGCAACAACATCATCCACCACATGTAGCTCAGCAAGAGAAGAAGTTAGAGATGGAAGAGATGATGATGAAGTACATGGCGAATTCTGAGGTGATGATTAAGAGCCAAGTAGTGGCTATCAAAAATTTGGAGGCATAGATGGGTCAGATGGCTAGTATGCTTAATAACAGACCTCAAGGGACATTGCCTAGTACAATAGAAGCTAATCTAAGAAGAGAGGGTAAAGAGAAGTGTCAGGCAATAACTTTAAGATCAGGGAAGCAGACTGCAGAATTGCAGCATGGCGCGCCTGCGCCACCTTTACAAAAGGAAACCGCGAGGGCGCGCGGTGATGAAAATAGTTCTGAGGGGGAAAAGAAGAGTAAAGAGTCAACTGAGAAACCAGTGACCAAGCCATCAGTTGTTCAACCCCCTGTTCCATATCCACAGAGATTATAGAAGCAAAGGGAAGACAATCAATTCAATAAGTTTTTGGAGGTGTTTAAAAAGCTACAGATTAATATACCTTTCCCTGAGGCATTGGAACAGATGCCAAGTTATGCAAAGTTTATGAAGGGTATCTTGTCAAGGAAGAAAAGGCTAGAAGATTTTGAGACAGTATCCTTGACTGAAGAATGTAGTGCAGTGCTTCAACGCAAGTTACCTCCGAAGTTGAAAGAACTAGGCAGTTTCACGATACCTTGTTCTATAGGGAAGATGTGTTTCAACAAATGCTTGTGTGATCTAGGGGCAAGCATCAACTTGATGCCACTGTCAGTGTTCAATCAGTTGGGATTGCCGGCTCCAAGGCTGACAAATATAAGTTTACAGCTTCCTAACAGGTCCATTACTTATCCACGGGGTATTGTGGAAGATGTACTAGTTAAAGTGGATAAATTCATCTTCCCGGCTGATTTCATCATATTGGACTATTAAGAAGACAGAAGTATACCGATCATTCTTGGAAGACCATTCCTAGCCACATGAAGGACCTTTATAGATGTTTGAAAATGTGAATTGACAATGAGGGTTCATGATCAAGAAGTCACCTTCAATGTATTCAAGGCTATGAAATTCCCTACAGACGAAGAGGAATGTTTCAGGATTGATATGGTGGACAAGATGCTGAATGATGAAGTAGAGAATTTGGCGAAAAATGAACCTTCGAAGAGTGCTATTGTGGGAAGTTCAAAGATAGAAGATGATGAGATTACTGAGTTTTTTCAAATACTTGACACAACACCACAGTTCAAAATATTCAAGACTCCTGTCGAGCCATTAAAGATTGCTGGAGAGACATTAGTGAAATTAAAGTCATCTCTTGAGATGCCTCCAGAACTTGAGTTGAAACCTCTTCCAGACCATTTGAGGTATGCATTTTAAAATGAAAATTCAACATTACCTGTTATTATTTCTTCTGCACTAACATTTATCCAGGAAGAAAAGCTGCTAAGAGTTTTGAGAGATTTCAAATCAGCGATTGGATGGACCATAGCAGATATCAAAAGGATTAGCCTATCATTCTGCATGCACAAGATCCTACTGGAAGATGAGAGTAAGCCTTCAGTGGAACAACAAGGGAGACTTAATCCAATTATGAAGAAAGTGGTGAAGAAGGAAGTGTTGAATCCGTATCCGCCTTTGGTGCCTCCATCCTAGCTGAACTTGTCTTCGGTGAACGACAAAATCGGGCTAGGTGACCTTCTCTTCCATAATTATAACATGCTTTGGATGGCATCGCGCAGTTTGGACTGATGTGTTCCTCCCCTCCGCATTTGAAACATATGATAGGTGGTCGTTCTCCTTCCTTAACAACAGGTCTTTGGTCTTTGACGTCTTTCCATCATTGTTGAATCTCCTCTTCTTGAAATATCCATTCTTATTATTTTGGCCATGATTACCACCGAAGTGGTTACCATTTCTAGCATGCTAATTCCCTCCACGCTTATTGTCACCGCTTCGATGACTGCCATCATTAGTATTATCATTTTGCTGGCTGCTCTCTTTTAGTTGGGTTGACTTATTATCGCGCTCCAATAACTGAGCCCTATTAACAACATTTGAATACAAGCAAAGTTTATGAGAAATGAGGTATTGACGTATCTCGGGTTTCAAACCTCTTAGAAACATTCGCGTTATTCTCTCCTCATTATCAACCAAATGGGACCTAAACCGGGACAACTCGGCGAACTTGGCTTCGTACTGCGATACGATCATATTGTTTTGCTCTAGCTTAATGAACTCTACCTCTTTCATGTGATGAATACTTTCGGGAAAATACTTGTCGTTGAACAATTCTTGGAACTTTTCCCAAGTTATCTTCAGTGTGGCAGGTTGAGTACGTTTTACAGATTCCCACCAATAATATGCCTCTGCATGCAACATAAAGGTGGCAAAGGGAACCTTTTGCTCCTTCGAGCATCCCAAGACATCAAATATCTTACAGATCTCCTTTATCCACGTCTCCGCCTTAAGTGGTTTTGGCTCTCCAAAAACCTCCGGTGGTCCTAGTTCCTTGAACTGTTTAGCGGTGACCGTCCAAGAGTTGCCAGTGTTTCCACCTGCATTTCGGACAGGAGTCTCTCTTGCATGATGCTGCATGAATTGCAGAAAGCCTATGAACATTCCATCGTTCATCATTTGGTCAGTGTTGTTGTTTGCATGAGGATTGTCGCCTTCCTGATGCACATTGTCCTGATTATTGATCTGTGGAGACTCAACGGTCTCATGTGCTCCATTGATGTTCTCAACATTCTCGGATGCCATTTTCAAATACTGCCACAAAATAAGGGTTAATTAACATATCATATTTTATCCCTATACTCTGACCGACCAATTAAATACCAAATAAACTTAGGTAGGTCATACTAGCGAAGAATTCCCGTCTCTCCCTCCTAGTTCTTGTCTCACATATCACCTGAGGATCATATCCTAAGCTTTGATACCAATCGTGACGCCCCAAAATAGGTATACATCACCTATTTACGAGTCGCCAAATATATGGTATGAGAATACAAAAACAATTTTTAATATACAACAAGAGAGTCGTGAGTTTTAATACAAAATCATCTTCAGACAATATCCACTCTCGAATAAGACCTCATTACATTTATTATCACACTATTTAATGAGAATAGTGAGGACTACTAATACTATCATCCGGACCATCAACCCGTTCCCCGACTAGTCTCTAAGCTACGTTCTCATTTTCAAGAGAACAATTGAAAGTAAAAGGTGAGCTCAACTAGCCCAAAGAAGAAATATTGTGACTAAGATAATGCGAGAATAAATCATCGTTAGCCTTCAAGCGGTGTTAAACCGATACAATATAACAAACATCAAGTTTAAGCTGCGGTGAAATGTTAATTCATTAAAAGAGTCAAGTAGAGAATAAAATCTACTATCGTTTATGATTTAAAGGCTTTTCATCACTTTTATCATTTGGACTCGACAATAAATAATCCACATCATCCCGCACTACTACGACCAAGGATATTCATTAGTATCACAACCATAAATTGTCCATGCACTACGAGCCAAGGATATTCGTGTATTCATTAATGGTCATGATCATGCCAACAACTGTCCATCAATGCACTACGGGCCAATGATGACTTTTACCACATCATTAGTAACATTACGGTCATGATTATACCAATTAATCCCTGGTCATAATCATACCAAGTCCATCTATGCACTACAGGCCACAGATGACTTTCAACACAATATAAACATGAGGATGATGACAATGATATAAGAATTCAATAAAACAAGTTCAAGAATTAATTTATCCAGGAACCAATAACGTCCAAATTGTCAACATGATATTGCTTTGTGGGGTAAAACTCAAGAATGCTCTGAAGAATATTTTCATAAAAAGATACTGGATGAAGCGCAAATATCAAGGATATTCCACTAATTTCATGGAGTATAAAAGCCAAAATTTTAATCAACTGAGTATAATAAGAATGGAATAACAAAAGAAATCACCAGGCATGCGATAGACCGCACAGACAGGTTATTCCAACAGAATAATAAATAATGGAACCAGGTCATCCGTAAACGCACAGACAAGATGTTCCAACAGAATAATAAAGAATGGAATAATAGAAAAATTTCACCATGTATGCGATTCTTGATGTATAAAGTTATTCAACATAATAATAAAGAATGGAATAATGTAAGAATTTCACCATGTATGCGAGATTGCGATAAACAAAGTTATAACAACATAATAATAAAGAATGGAATAATGGAAGAATTTCCCCAATTATAGGGTAGTCACAGATACAAAAGTTATTCCAACAGAATAATAAAGAATGAAATAACAAAAGTTCTCTTCATGAATCTGAAGAAATAATACCCTTTACGAGTACAACAAATAATATCTCTTCTTAGTAAAAAGAAGAGTATTAAATTTGGTAGGCGAGGATATTCTTGAAGAAAACTTGCACTACGCTCAAAGCTTCTTAAAACTCTAAAGAAATATGCTCAAGATTATAGAAGAGAATTCTTTGAATTTCTGGTGTGATTTCAATTCTAACTAAGCATCCTATTTATAGGAAAATGAAAAGGATACTATTTGAATTTTCTCATGGACTGCACAGTAGGAAATCAGACGAAAAATCACGAGCGAAAGAAATCGAATATCAGACGCCCACTTTTTCAAATGTTAACATAATAGTCAAACAAAACAAAAGTTTTTATAATATATATATATATATATATATATATATATATATATATATATATATATATATATAAACACATGCCATAAAAGAAAAAAACTCACCAATTTCTACATCAAACACACACACACCCACCTTCCCTTATCTCCAAGGCATTATCACTCCACCCCTTTTCTTATCCCACCCCATACACACATATGACACACACTTTCTCCCACCATTTCCCACTTTCAATATATATATATATATATATATATATATATATATATATATATATATATATCTTATATAATTTCCACACCACACACATATTCTATACATATAATACCCAACACACACACACACATTTCTTACTTTCCCACCAACATGTCCACATCACACACATCCACATCCACACACATCATTCTCACTTCTTTTCCACCATTTTCCACTCACACACACATATATATATATATATATATATATATATATATATATATATATATATATACACATACACATACATCACATACTAACATATATGAATTCCCTCCCCTTTACGTATACTCCCTCCCACCCCCATTTCCAAAATCAGTTTTCAACACATATGGGCCCCACATATGGGCCCCACCTTAAAATAATTTTCTACCGATTATTTTGAAAAATGGGTAAATGGGGATCCAAATAATAAGCAAATTTACAACAACTACTTCATAAAAAAAATCCTCTCAATATTTTTAACAACATTTATCATCATTATTATAATTCGCAATATTTAACAAACTGTGTCGTTCCCGGAAAGAAAGGGGCTTTCCAATAAAGATTTCTCCATATTAGCGCGCAATTAGGTGACCAAACCTCTCCTTGACAGAACTTCTAGACATCGCCAATATTGCAAATAATAATATGAATAACTTGTCATCTCAATTATTGATTTAATAATATATAAAATATTGACAATAATTGAATCACATAACGTGAGACACTATCAAAGAATTCTTTAGCAATAATTGAACAAAAGCGGTGAGTGACTTCTCATGTAAGTATCAATAATCAATACTGGTGCTTTGACTATGCAATCACGCAGCGTATTCTTGCACTTTCTTCTTTGAGTAGTTCAACAATATTAATGGTAAAACTTCCGCCGTTATTTTCATAAAAATATTTTTGTCATTTTCTTAATTCGACAATAATTCCGTTGTGGGGTCCACCAATGATTGTACCGTCGTACGGATATTCCCCGACAAAAAGAATATTCTCCGACCAATCGAATATTATATAACAACTTGCATACATTTCAAAATTTATAAATATTACCCACAACTATAACATTATATCAAATTCATTCCATAATATTCAAAAAAATATTTCAAGAAATTTAAATCTTTATTTATAAAATATGGGGTCTCACATCAACTGCTGTAAAAGAAGTCGAATGGCTTAAGGATTTATTATTTGAGATACCACTTTGGCCCAAACCAATGACAACTATCTCAATATATTATGATAATGAGGCAGCATTATCACGATCTTATAACAAGGTTTATAACGGAAAGTCTAGATATATAAGTTTAAGACATAGTTATGTAAGGGAGCAAATCAATAAAGGGGTTGTTACCTTTAACTATGTTAAGTCAAAAGGAAATTTGGCAGATTCTTTTACAAAAGGCCTAGGCAAGGATGTAATATGTAAGACTTCCAGGGAGATGGGTTTAAAGCCTTTAAATGAGAGGTAATCTATAAGTGGAACCCAACTAAATACTAGAGTAACATTTGGTATATTAGTTCAATGAAAAAATACTTATGGTAATAACCAGTTATACACTAGACAAGTACGAAGAAGAAATTCTTCAAAACCATCCCAAAGATAGTGTATGCTTGTATGGAGAACAAAGAGGGTAGGGTAAACCTTTAATGAATATATGTCCGGTTTGGAGGATGCAGGTCATACAAGTGCATCTAATTAGGTTCACCATGTAAGTGAAGGAAGTAGGCCGCTTCTGCGAGACATAAAGCTTATCTCTAAGTCACTTACGAAACCCAAGAGATAAACACAAGGCCATAAATGTGTTGGGTTTCCTTAAACTATAAGAGATATAGTATATGTCTATAGAGCAAGATATCACTTTAAGATTTTTTAGTTCAAAGCTAATGCTACTAAAAAATTCAGATATTTTGTGAAATAGACTATGTAAAGGTTCAAGTCGAAAGACACCTATTACTTATGTATACTATATTTAATAAAAGAAAGAAGAATGTCAAAGGAAAATGATTGGAAGACTATGAAAATAGGGGAACATTGATGGATATTTTCATTATCTAAAGTATATAATAAATATATTATATGTTATCCATGTAATCAACAATTAATATTGGTTCAGTTGGATAAGAGAGCTTTGTTGATATTAAAGACTTGGGTTCAAGTCATGGAACAACATTCTTATATATATATATATATATATATATATATATATATATATATATATATATTTAATAAAATTATAAAAGGCCAACCGTGAAAGTCAACAACGGTAATATTTCCAAAGCCAACGGTAATATATATTTGCAACGGTAAGTTGGCGGGAGTTTTGGAATACGACATCGTATTTGGGCCAAAATTGGGAATTGGGATACGTAACAAAAATTACAGAAGGACATATCCCATAATTGGGATACGACCCAATTTACCTACGACATATCCCAATAATTGGGATACGACAAACCTATAATAGATCAGAAATCCACCAAATTCAACACACTTCAAATTATTTCAATCCTTCTCAAGTTAGGAAAATTATCATTCTAAATATTTTCCTTATTATAATTTTCTTCTTTCATTTTATAGTTTAGCACTAGATTTGTTTCTACATAACAAATTCTAAAGATGAGAATAAAAATCTGGGCTGTCTTTATCTTGGGAGGACTAATTCGCGATAACCCCATGTAGTAAAAAGTAAAAGGCGAATATAGTCTTAAGGAAAGAGTGGGCAATCATTCGATTCAGGTAGAAATATTGTTGTTCTATATCTTACTACAAAGCAAAAAAAATTCAACAGTTATTTCTATATGGGCTCCAACAGGTTTCACATTATTTGATGAGACAAATGTAAGTGTTAGCAGTATGTTTCCACTAACTTTTTTATAGGACGGAGTTCATATCGCTGACAAATATTTGTGGAGGGATGTCAAAATCTTGAGGTAGAGTTATTAGATGCAGTCTAATATGGAACAACTTCGTTAAGCTAGAGCCTGCATCAGTAGTTTTTTTTTATTAGTAGTAGTAAATGTAGATGGAGCCATCAAAGAATTACTGGATTATAAAATTATGTTCTTGTTTCATATTAAAATATTCATGAAAAATTGCTTTAGGTGAACCAATGACACAGTTCAATTTGATTAGGGCCTTCCTGAAGTTTTGTCTTATTGTTAGCTTAAATATGTAACTTCCATTTACTGTAAAGCTATCCATTTTGATACAACCTATGTCAAATGGATATCCAAGTGTTTCACAGATACTTCGAAGTTTTTAATAGCTGGTGATGTTTTGAAACTCCTACTTATGAAGAGTTATTATAATAGATTGTTTATTTATTTATTGTTTTTAATAAGTGCTATGTAAGTACTTCACATATTCTTTGAAGATGAGAATCATTGATGATGTCTAAATACTCCTCCTTGCTTATTTGATAAGTAAAAGAAATATAAATCAAAGAAGCACCAAGGGGGTGCCGCCCATGTACATCATGGGGCAACATTCTCCTTGCTATTAAATTGGAAAAATAATTTTTTAGAAAGATATTGCAGAAGATTAAGATGTGTGATGTGTGATGTGTGATGTGTGAAGTCATTAGAAATAACCTAAGAGTCATATCTATGAAGGTTGTATTGCCTACAAATATTTATCACAATAGTGTTGATCTGTTGAAGACATGGTTAAAAGACCAGGGTTGTACATTAGTACAATAGTATTCAGTTTATAACACCTATTGCAACTGCATTTTAATTCTATACTTATATTATAGTATAGACATAACTAGATTGTAAGTAGGTGTACGTTACATATATAGTTTCAAGAAGTACTACTATACTATAAATATGGCACATAAGATTGATTAATATGACACATAAGATTGGTTAATATGGCTTATAAACTCTATCCCATATACTAAAGACTCAAAAATATTAAATTAAAAGCGTTAGAAATACGATATTAGAAATTAAAATAACATACTAAAATTTTATAATATAATATAATATAATTAAAAACCAATATTTTAAAAAATAGAATGAGAAGAGAAAAATATTTATTATAATTAGTTAACCAAAAAATAAACTAAGTTCTATTTACTTAGTTTTTAACTAATAAATAAAAACAAATTAAAATAAAATAACATGATATAATATCATATTAAATATGATTAAGTATATAATTAAATTAAAATAAAATATCATACAAATATACTCCCTCCGTCCCATAGTTATAGACTGATTTTCCATTTTGAGATGTCCCAATATATAAGCTACTTACTATTTATAAAATTTAGTTAGTTCATTATTTTACTTTTATGCCCTTATAATAAATCTTCAACCATTACTCTTTTTTTAAAGAAACAACTTTCAATGTCATTATTTTTATCCCCACATTTAATGTTGTTGTATTCTCAATAAAAGAATTCAACTTTTTAGGCTTTACTAGTTTAACATATTTTGTGTATAAAAGGCAATTGTACCAGCAATCAATGAAGTTAAGAGTTTCAATGTGATAAGTAAGGAGTAATGAATTTATTCATTAATTCTATATTGAGGGGTATGTGGAAAATTTTTGTTAAAAATAAACTTAAACTGATTTTCTTAAACTATGTGCCAAAAGAAATCAGCCTATAACTATGGGACGGAGGGAGTAATAAAATATAATATTAAACTTAAATAATATAAAATATATTATTAAAATCCAATACAATACAATACAATACAATATAGTAAAATATTATATTAAAATAAAATAGAATAAATTAAAATATAATATAATATCATATAAATATAATAAATTATAATATTAAACTAAAATATAATATCATATTAAATATATTAAAATATAATATAATAAACTAAGTAGCATTTGCTTAGTTCCACTACTAAATATAATTAAAATGATAAGATATAATAAATAAACTAAGCATAATTTAGGAAGTTTTCCATTGCTAAAATAAACTAAGTAACACGTGCTTAGTTTGTCACCGAACCCATAAAGATATTAATGAACAAAAGCAATATCATACTCCTAAGTTAAAGAACTAAGATAAGAGATAAGTGCTCTAATCAGAAGTATGCAAAAATGAAAGTACGAGTTTTTGGAACTCTGAATTTGTAATATACTCCTGAACTTTTTACTGCTTTAATTTGCATTCATTCGTTATTGTTTTGGTCTTATTATATTGGGAATTTGTATATTTCTCTTGGTTTGTGTCTTGGGTGCCTAGAATTGACCATATATGCATGCCGTCGTGCATGTGGCTAGTCCATATTATAGGGGAGATTCTGGCAAAAATTTTTTGTTGGTCGGGTAGTTGCGAACATTTATAATATTAACGAGCTCCTTATGTGCTTACTAGTATGCTCAAGTTATATGCTTACTAGCTAGTATGCTCAAGTCATATGCTTACAAGTATGCTCAAGTCATATGCTTACAAGTATGCTTAAATGTTAATCATATGCTTACAAGTATGCTCAAGTCATATGCTTACAATCATGCTATACATTAATAAGCTCATGTTATCTGTAGTAGGTACCGTGGTATCATGGATCTCTATTCAGATCGTAGTTGGATGGCACGACAAAAGTCAAGTGCCCATATAGGTGCTACAGCTTAATTTAGATCTGGTTGCCAAGTGTTTTTGGAGTATGCGTATAGTCATCTGAAATGTGTGAATGGTTAGAACAATATACGATATCCTTGTTTGAAGTGTAAGAATGTAAATTATATGGACAAAGATGTGGTAAACTATCATTTACTTGTTTATGGGTTCATGAAAAAATACGAAGAATGCTGGTGGGCACATGGGCAAAGAAGAGATGGTGGCATCAAAGAAGTACACAATTCGGGCAGTAGTATTCATCGTATGAATGAAATGGTTCATGATATTGCAAGGCCAGATTTTGATTGGGAACAAGGCAGAGAGCAACCTATGAATTCTGATGCCAAAGACCTCTTCAAGTTGTTAGACGAGGGTAGCGAGCCATTATGGCATGGTTGTACCAAACACACTACATTGTCTGCAGTGACGACATTACTTAACATCAAGGCTGATCACAACATGAGCCATGAGTGTTTTGAGTCGCTCTTGAAGGCCATTAAGTGTATGTTGCCTGACGGTGAGAAATTACCTGATAACTATTACTTTTGTAAGAAAATGGTGAAGAAGTTGGGTCTTGGATACCAAAAGATCGATACATGTCCCAACGATTGCATGTTATTTTATAAGGAAAATGAACAGATGACAAGGTGCACGTTTTACAGTCATGGTCGGTTTAGGCCTAATAAAGAGGGTGTGAATACAAAAAAATCAACTATACTGTTTAAGGTTCTAAGGTATTTTCCAATAATACATCGGCTAAAAAGATTGTACATGTCTTCAAGAACTACTGAACATATGAGTTGGCATGCGAAATCTCCAGCTAAAGATGGAGAACTAAATCATCCCGCAAATGGGCAGGCTTGGAAAGATTTCAACTTAGCACATCTTAGGTTTGCATTAGAACCTAGAAATGTGAGGCTTGGATTGTCCACCAATGGTTTCAACCCGTTTGGCCACTCAACTGTTCCATACTCATGTTGGCCTGTGATTGTTACTCCGTACAACTTGCCTCCTTGGATGTGTATGAAACAGCCATACTTATTACTTTCACTCATGGTTCCTGGTCCTAAGAATCCTGGAAAGAACTTAGATGTTTACTTGAGACCTCTTATAAATGAGTTGAAGCTATTATGGGAGGATGAAGTATAGACTTAGGATGTTACAATGAAAAAAAATTTCAACCTTAGGGCAGCGGTTATGTGGACTAGAAGTGACTTCCCCACTTATGGTATGTTAGCTGGATGGAGTAGACATGGGAAGTTGGCTTGTTCGTATTGTATGGAGCATACAAAGTCTTTCAATCTATCAAAAGGTAAAAAGCCTTGCTGGTTTGATTGTCATCGTCGGTTTTTGCCGGTAGATCACTCGTTTCGAAGAAATAGAGAACACTTTAGGAAAGGGAAAGTAGACAATGATATGCCTGCATCGCGATTGTCGGGAACGGAGATGCGAGACCGTGTGATGAGATTGTCGGTCATCCCATTTAGTAAGATTGATACCACAAACATAATCAATGGGTTTGGCGAATCTCATAACTGGGTTCGAAGAAACATCTTTTGGGAACTGCCTTATTGGTCTACAAATTTGATTCGTCATAATCTAGATGTGATGCATATTGAGAAGAATGTGTTCGACAATGTGTTTAACACCGTGATGAATGTTACGGGGAAGACAAAAGATAATGATAAGGAACGGTTGGACATGAAAGATATTTATAAGCGTCCTGGATTAGAACTTTATGAAAATCTTAATGGTAAGATTGTTAAACCGCATGCAAGGTACACATTGTCCAAAAAGCAAGTTGAAGATGTGTGCACATGGGTTAAGTCTCTAAAACTACTAGATGGATATGCGTCAAACATTGCAAGGTGTGTTAGGGGTGGGAAATTGCAAGGGATGAAGAGTCATAACTATCATGTGTTCATAGAGAGACTCATGCCTATAGCATTTCGGGATCTGCTTGATAAACCAATATGGGATGCTTTGACGGATCTTAGTCATTTCTTCAAAGAATTATGTTCAAAAACATTAAATGAGAAGGACATGTCTGTACTTGAGAAGAACATCATAGAGATCACGTGTAAACTGAAAAAAATATTCCCACCTGGTTTTGTTGACTCCATGGAGCATTTGCAAATCCATCTTCCCTATGAAGCTCGTGTTGGGGGTCCAGTTCAATATAGATGGATGTACTCTTTCGAGAGGGTGATGAGAAACCTTAAGAGGAAGGTGAAGAATAGAGCTTATGTCGAGGGGCCGATATGTGAGTCAGATAGTTTCGATGAGATATCTATGTTTGTCTCAGAATATTTCTGGACGAAGTCTTGAAAAAGGTCAATCGAGTCTCGAGACATGATGATGGGGGAAATGTTGAACTAAATGGTCGGCTTTCTATATTTGGTCTATCGGGCCGCGCTTATGGAAAAGGTAAGCGCATATTCCTCTCTAAGCAAGAATTACATGTTGCACATACTTACATTCTTCTCAATTGTGAGGAGATTGACGAATTTGTGAGGTACACATGTAAACTTGAAAATTTATCCCTTAACTTTCAATGACATGTAATATACATTCCAATATATTAATGTTTATAACATTGTATAGATTGTATGATGACGAGTTAAAAGTGAAGCATCCCGGCATAACTGATAAAGATATTCAAATCAATTGTGATATAAAATTTACACTTTGGCTAAAGGACAAAATAAGTTAAGTTACTTAAGCACGACATATATATATATACTCCATATTAACTATGACTTCATTTAATAGGATGGAGTTTTTGTAGGCTTTGACTGAGGGATCAACGATTCTGGCTAATGTACAAGTCATAGCTATGGTACCAGACAGGGACCAAGTCAGTTGCAATGGTTACAAAATAAATGGTTATGAATTTCATACAAAGGCATATGGGCGCGGTAAAAGAACAACAAACTCTGGAGTGTGTGTCTAAGGAGATTGTTACAATGAGCTTGGTCGTTCCTTTTATAGGGAGTTAGAGGAAATCGTAGAGTTGTTGTACAAGGGCATGTACGGGGGTCATATTAACTTGTTTAAGTGTCGTTGGTTTGATTTAGAAAAAGGGATACGTGTTGATAGACATGGAATCGTCGATATTGACCTCTATAGGTCTGCGTACTCTAACGAACCGTTTATTTTACCAACTCAAACAGTATAAGTATACTACACTCAAAGTCTTGTTAGGAAAAGGGATAGACCGCCTACAGATTGGCAAGTTATAATTCATACTCCGGCACGCAGTCGTGTATAAGTAGTTGACGGGGAGATTTACCAAGAGAAGATGCTTCATAGACAAACTATAATAAATGTAGAGGACGACAATGAAGTAATCCAGTTAGATG
Organism: Panax ginseng; assembly: GCA_020205605.1. Taxonomy (NCBI): domain Eukaryota; kingdom Viridiplantae; phylum Streptophyta; class Magnoliopsida; order Apiales; family Araliaceae; genus Panax; species Panax ginseng. Next base: position 92,630,641 of record CM035137.1, read on the forward strand.
GTAGAGATAAACCACATGAATTACATTCTGAGTTAATACTTGTGTCAGATGACATTGATACCGAGGAGGAAGAGTTATTAACTGACACTGAATCTGAAGCAGATGATGGTTATGAATCTGTAATACGTATACAAGATGATTTTGACTCAGACATTGACACTTAAACAAATGAAATGTATGTTTAGTATTACATTTTCTTTATACCATTGTCATGTTTATGTACTTAACTATTTAAATGTAATTTTCTGTCATTATTGTCATTTTATATTCATATATGCATGTAATCAAATATAACTCATACTAACATCTTAAAATTTGTAATATATAGATAGCATCTGAAGCAGCGCAAAAAAAGCGTGACTTGGGTAGGGGGCCTAATCATGTGTTAAAGGCCCCTACTAATCCGGATGATTGGATTCTTATTCAGATTCGTCCTCCTCCGGAAAGCACGTACGTCTGCATTATTTATATATAAGCATTTTAGATTTCATTGTTGCAAATATATAACTAATGTAAATTGCTTTAAATATTATAATATATCTACTTATCTTTGATGTAAATAGTTGTATATTATAGTAATTTTTCGAATAACAAGATCGTCAAGTGCATTTCACAGTTGTGCTTACAGAATTAGCCCACACCTGTGATTATGTGGCGAGCACACCTATAGCCCACAAGGATTCAGTTTGGGCTGAATTTTAGGTATGTTTTTTTAAATTATGAAAAATAATATAATTATCTAATTGTTTAGTAGTGTTCGATTACATGTTAAAAGTACCGTTTTATTATTATTGTTGTTGTTTTATTTGCAGAAAATGTATAGATGGGAGGACGCGCATGCTTTAGTGATAATGACGTTATTCTGGCAGAAGTGCGTCGTCCGCACCAAAGACAATTTGAACAAAGAACGTCAAAAAGCCCTACACAATGCATCGATCAACTATCCAGGCCAGGGAGAAGAGTACATGCACGAGCATAGCCCTTGGTGGTGCACCGAGTCCATATGGGCTGATATATTTGCCCAATGGAGAGCTAAGAACTGGGTCAAAAGGTGCAAGACTGCTGCCACTAACAGATCCTAAAAAATTGATGGCGAAAAGGCGAAAAGGGACCTAGGGGCGACAATATATCACGATATCACATATCCTTTATCGACGCTGCGTATATGAATAGTTTTAATATGTTTACAATAATGAATTATAGAATATCACATGTTTACTTAGTAATATTGGAATATGTTTTGTATAGGAGTCTTAGTCTCAAGGTCAGCCTATCCATTAGCTGGATGTGTACGTGGCCACCCGTGATGGTCTGCCTGATGCTATCCAGATAGTGATAATAAGTTTTAACAACTTTGATCTTGTTTATCAAGTTTTACGTCATTCTTTAGAATTTTACCAATTTATTTTTAACTATTTAATTGTTAACATGATGGCAGGATACTTATAGGCGTTTATTAAATGAGTGTTATCCTGAAGGCACCCCACGTCCGCCAATTGATCAAGAATTATGGGAGAGGGCGTCTGTTGTGAAGAAGAACTACGTCAAAGGTCAAGGACAATGACAACGCCCAACCTTTAGTGGCTCAGGCAACTCTACTACCCAGTCTCCACAGTCATCGAGTCATCCAGCTATTCATACTCCTGCTGATTGTGTGATAGCTATATGTCGAGATCGCGATCTTCTTCGCATACTGGGCGGGCATCTGGTGGCTCTGAGTCCTGATGAGTTAGCTGATGCAGTGGCGGCAGCAACAACATCACAGCATGGGGATGGCGACGAGGTAATCAATCTTATTTATTACAATCAAATTAGTGACTTCTATATATATATATATATTGTTGTGTTTAATTTGTTGTATATTGTCGTAATACCAGTATTAACATATATACTATATATGTAACTTGTTTTATTATTTTGTTAATTACAGGCTGATCAACGAGAAACTAATTTGGACAATGATGCATGAAGACCGACTTAGTCTTGTTTTGTAGTTATTTATGAATCTTGTACTTTTATATTCATTCTTTGGATGACTGTATGTTACTTAAAGATTAGATTTGTTTATATTTATTCATTTCATATTGGTTTTTAAATGTTTATATAGTTTATACTAGTTTGGTGTATGTGTCGGTATATGGATGGATGTTTATATTGTTGTGCATGTTTATATTGACGTGCATGTGTGTTGGGATATAAAAGCAGGTACAAAACAGGTACAATTTTTTGGAAAATCGGCAAAACAAGGAAATTTTTTTGGATTTTTATACATCAGCGACCACATGCAGTCACAGATAATTATTTGCAACTTCTAATTACATTAGGGTATTAGCGACCGCTTCAGTCACTGATGGCGGTCACTGACACGTGGACCACGTCACCCTTTGGCCCTGAACCATGCTGACTTATCTTAGCGACAATTTCGGTCGTTAATATCGGTTGCAAATACTGAGATCGCTAATAGTGGTCACTGATGTGCATTCTAGGGACCAAATTTTATGCGACGCCTATCAGCGACCGATTCCGGTCGAAGATGATTATCAGCGACCGGAATCGGTCGTTGATAGGCAGTCGCAGATAGGCTTTTTTCTTGTAGTGTCTGATAGTTTGTTTATGTAGTCGCCCTTCATCTCTCTGATGAGTTATTTCTCTATATCCATTTGACCCTTCACTACAAATTCTTTCAAACCTTTTGAAGCATTCACATACTCATCAAAAAATGGTTTATGTCCTCTCTTCTTTCGATGATTTTCATTCCCACGGCAAAATAACTCTTTGTATAAGAATGAATCTATTATTCCCATACATCATACAAACTTCTAAGTCACTCATTGTTATACAATTCATAATCCCTCATCAAAATTTGTCCAACTCTCTTCAAACTCGTCGATGGACAATGAATTATACACACAATTGTTAAATGATCTTTGAACGATGTGTGCTCAGAATAAACATAATGTAATTTCTTGGAAAATTTATTGCTAATATGCCAAGAACACAGTACATGATAAGTGGAAAGGAGTACTGTAGCAATAGCATTACTCATGACTTTATCTTGGTCACTAATGATGGTTATATGTGTCTTGTAGTCCATGACTTTGAGCCACGTCTCTAAGACCTAAAAAAAAGTGTCCTCTGTCTCATCCCTTAACCATGTAAATCCACAAAAATAGACTAATAATGGTGGTCGTGTTGGTTTGCAGAAACTAGATTAAAGCATACAATCATATTGTAAAGCAATGGAAGCATGGAATAAATCTTATTTAAAATTTTCTGTAATCCCAAAAATCAACTTATGTAATTGTATTAATTGAGGAAGGATAAAAGATATAACTTACGAAAATAATCAACTTCTTGATGTAATCTTCAAACTCCAATCATTTTGATCATTCACACTTCTTCAGATCCATGGATCAAACGTTCGTTACTCAAGTGTGCAACACCCAAGAGGTGATACACCAAGAGTATATTGATTGAAGAAGTAATTTTCAAGTTCTACAAGACCTTGGATGGCTAGCCCTAATTATCTCTCTCCTAACTCTCTTAGGTTTTAGAAAATTCTTACAAAGTAGAATTAGATGCATTAATTTTATCATTAGTCTATCCCACAGTAAGTCTCCTCTTATTAATAGACTAACCCTCCCTCCTAAACCTTTTAGGAATTAGGGTTTTAATTTAATTCCCAATCTAATTAAGAACTAAATTAATAATAATAAAACTCCTCTTATTTATTTATAATTTAGTATTTCTCCAAATATTATATTATTATTTAGCCAATTTATTTATAATAATAATAAGACTACTCTTATTAATTTATAATTTAGTATTTCTTAAAATACTTAATTATAAATATTAAACTATTTAATTTATTCCACCAATAAATTAAATATACTTAATTATTATTATTAAGTCAATTACTTCTAAAATTATATTTCTGTTTTTGCGCTATGACCCTCTAGGTTCAAAATTAAGTCGGTAGTAGAATAAATAAATTAGAACCATTCTAATATTATTTATAATTAATTAAAGTCCTTTAATTCAAATATAAATAAATAATATTTTTTCTACATCAAGAGTGACACCTTACATTAGTGTATCATGACTATCCGGATAATATGAATTCAACATTTAATCCCAAAGAACACAAATAACCTATTCCATGAATAGTTATAGTAAAAATCAATCCTTCTACCATACAATGTCCCGATTAAACATAAGACATGGAATTACTGACAATAATCATATGCATTTCGATTCAAAAAAGGCACAACTCCAATTAATGTAAATTAGAAACTTATTTCTAATTTCCATTCACCTTGACCAAGGATTTTTGAGTTGTCACTTATCAAATCGCATAGGACATTCTCTCCCTTTTACTGGAAGTGGTATATCCTTTGTTAATCATTCACAAGGTACTCTGAAGTATACCCAAACATACCCTATAAAATACTCTAAAGTAGTATAACTCAGAATACACAAGGTACTATGATGATCTCAAGTTCAATGATCCCTTGTACTACTATCACTTTAGGAACTCCTATTGTCATTCAAGTAAAACTCCATTAGGTGTTTCTTTAAGCGAGCCACGTTCAGTGAACTTATTGTGAGACCCCAGATTTTATGAATTAATATTTAAATTTCTCGAAATATTTTTTTTAATATTATGGTGTGAATTTGATATAATGTTATAGTTGTGGGTAATATTTATAAATTTTGAAAAGTATGAAAGTTGTTGTATAATATTATTTTTGTCGGGAATATCCGTACGACGACACAATCATTGGTGTACCCCGCAACGGAATTATTGTCGAATTGAGAAAACGATAAAAATATTTTTATGAAAATAACGGCGGAAGTTTTCACAGATTAATCTTGTTGAACTACTCGGTAGTAAAAGAAATGCGATGTCTGGCGTGGTTGCATAGTAAGTACACACGATATTGATTATTGATGCTTACGTGATAAGTCACTCCGGTTATGCTCAATTATTGCTACAGTAATTGTTGCATCATATCTCTCATATTATTGATTTGATTATTGTCACAATATCATCTGCATTATATGATATATTATTAAATCAATAATTGAGATGACAAAGTTATTCATATTATTAAATTGCAATATTTACAATGTCTAGAAGTTCTGCCAAGGAGAGGTTTGGTCACCTAATTGCGCGCCAATAGGGAGAAATCCTTATTGGAAAGCCCCCTCTTTCTTGGGAACGACCTAGTTGTTAAATATTGTGAGTTATAATATTAATGATGAATAAGTTCGTGTTGATTAAAGATGAATTTAATAGTTCCATTGTGTTGGGATTCTTAGTGTTAGTGGAAATCGACATCTATTCCGATGATAATTGATGTCTGGGGGTTATATTGTTAAATCGGGTAATTTATCGGATAAATGAGCAATTAATTGCTACTAATTCACATGCTCATATAACTATTTGTTCACATTTGTGTACTATCGAGTCACATTCACTTACTATTAGGGGAGTTGGTGCAAGATTGATAATACTTGCATGACTAAGTTAAAAATGGAGGTATAGATGGAGGTACTATACTGTAATTCGTATTTTCACATGATTATAACTATTGATTCACATGATTGAACTATTGATTCATATTATTTACTATTAGGGGAGGTGGTGCAAGTTTGATAATACTTGCAGGACTAAATTAAAAATGAAAGAAAAGTTAGAGGTATTGTACTGTAATATTTTGAGCCCCGAAACGTGCAATTATCGAAACTATATTTTTCTATAAATAGAAGCTCATTCTTCCTTCATTTTTCACCAATTCACTAAAGCTTTAGAGCCATTATTATAGAGAGAAGTTATAGAGAGAAAGAAGAAGAGAAGTCGCTACCTCACTTTATTCCAAATTATCCGATCTTCTTTTGAGGTAAGGGTATTATTTCTTTTGTATTCATGAAGAGAACTTCATTATTCCATTCTTTATTATTCATTGGAATAACTTTGATATCTGTGAGCTACCCTATACTTGGTGAAATTCTTACATTATTCCATTATTTATTATTCTATTTGGAATAACTCGTCTATCTAATACCGCATACATGGTGAAATTTTGTTGTTATTCCATTCTTTATTATTCTATTGGAATATCACATCATGCTTTTACTGGCTGGGACCTGGTTAAAATCTTTATTATTCTGTTGGAATATCACATCATGCATGCTTTTACATGGGACACAGTTAAAATCTTTATTATTACGTTAGAATATCCCGCTCATGCATTTTACTTGGGACCTAGTTCCGTTATTTATTATTTTGTTGGAATAACTGCTCATATCTGAAGCACCGCATGCATGGTGATTTTACATTGTTATTCCATTCTTTATTATTACGTTGGAATATCGTGTCGGGTGCGTATTACGCTTTGACCGGTTCCGTTATTTATTATTCTATTGGAATACTTTTGTCATGCTGCAATCACCGCATGCATGGTGATTTCTTTTGTTATTCCATTCTTTATTATACTCAGTTGGTTAAAGTTTTGACTTCTATACTCCATGAAATTAGTGGAATATCCTTGATATTTGAGCTTCATCCAGTATCTTTTCATGAAAATATTTTTCTAAGCATTCTTGAATTTTATTCTACAAAGAAGTATCATGTTGACAATTTGGATGTTATTAGTTCTTGGATAATTTAATTCTTGAACTTGTTTTATTGAATTCTTATATCATTGTCATCATCCTCATGTTTATATTTTATTGAAAGTCATCTGTGGCCTGTAGTGCATAGATGGACTTGGTATGATTATGACCAGGGATTATTCGGTATAATCATGACCGTAATGTTACAAATGATGTGGAGAAAGTCCTCATTGGCCCGTAGTGCATGATGGACAGTTTTTGGTATGATTATGGCTATGGATTCTCTTCGGCCAAGGGACCAAAGATAAATTATTTTATGGCATGCTCAGGAATGTTGATGAAAACACGATTATCTTTGGCCCGTGAAGTGCATGGATAATTCGTGGTCGTGATACTAAATAATATCCTTGGCACGTAGTGCGGGGATGATTTGATGATGTGAATTATTTATTGTCGAGTCTCGTGATAAAAGTGATGAAAACTTTTTAAATCATAAAAGATAGTAGATTTTATTCTCTACTTGACTCTTTTAATGGATTGTTTTGTTCATTGCAGATTAAACTTGATGTCTATTGTATTTTATCGGTTTAACATTGTTGAAGACTAATGATAATTTATTCTCGCATTATCTTAGTCATAATTTTTCATTGGGCTAGTTGAGCTCACCCTTTTACTTTCATTGTTCTCTTGTGAAATGAGAGCGTAGCGGGGACTAGTCGGGGAACGGAGTGATGGTCCAGATAATAGAATTAGTAGTCCTCACTATTCAGTTAAATAGTGTGATAATAAATGTATTGAGGACTCAATTGAGTGTGGATATTGTCTAGATGACAATATTTGTATTAAAACTCACAACATATGTTTTGTCGTATTTTACACGACTGTTGTATAATTAAGTTGTATTTGAATTTTGTACCATGTATTTGGCGACTCAAGATGAGTGATGTATACCTATTTTGGGGGAGTCAAAGTTGGTATCAAAGCTTAGGGATATGATCCCTGGCTAAGATGTGAGACAAGAACTAGGAGGGGAGAGACGGGGAATTCTTTCACTAGTATGACCTACCTAAGTTCATTTGGTATTTAATTGGTCGATCAGAGTATAGGGATAATATGTGATGTTAGTTAACCCTTGTTTTGTGGCAGTATTTGAAAATGACATCTAAAAATGTTGAGATAAGAAATGGAGCAAAATAATATGACCGTATCGCAGTACGAGGCTAAGTTTGCGGAGTTATCTCGGTTTGCATCCCATTTGGTCGATAATGAGAAGCGAATGACGCGAATGTTTCTAAGAGGTTTGAAACCCGATATACGTCAATACCTCATTTCTCACAAACTTTGTTTATATTCAAATGTTGTGAATAGGGCTCAGTTATTGGAGCACGATAATGAGTCAGCACAACCAAAAGGCAACGACCAACAACACGATAATAATCGTACCGGTGGCAACGGCCATCGGAACAATGATAACCATCGTGAAGGAAATTATCATACCAAGAATGGTAACCACTTCGGTGGTAATCATGGCCAAGATAATAGAAGTGGAAATTTCAAGAAGAGAAGGTTCAATAATGACGGAAAGACAGCAGCACCAGCACCCATTTCAAAGGAAGGAGAACGACCATCGGTCGTATGTTTTAAATGCGGAGGGGAGGGACATATCAGTCCAAACTGCGTGATGCAGTCCAAAGCATGTTACAATTATGGAAAAGAAGGTCACCTAGCCCGATTTTGTCGTGTACCAAAGTCAAGTCCAGCTGGAACGGTGGCACCAAAGGCGGATACGGACAAAACAAAGTCGGTGGTTTCAGGAAGAGCGTTTTTCGTGACTTCTCAAAAAGTGAGTAACCCGAACGAAGTTAGCACGGACTAACTTATCTTGGACAGAGAACTCCTAGCTCCTTCCTCAAGCTTGGTTGTACCTTCAATTTGAGTTCATTTCTATTCTAAGATGTTAGATGTAGTTGCTGAAATAGTACTTTCGAAAACCAATTGCTATCTATAAGAACTTTTGTGTGTGTATATATATAGGGGATCGATCAATAGCAAACGTTGTAAAAAAGAATTTAACCTTACAACACATTGTGAACCTTCACGTTAAGATCGAACGGTTTAATAGAACTCCCTTCACAGTTCAATTTTTAGTATTCCACAGTTTAATACTGCGGACGGGACAAATAACCAAAATACCCTCCTTGTAAATGTCTCTGTAATAACCCGATATTTTCTATATAAATAAATCAGAAATTTTGCGTATAATTTTTTTTTATAAATATGGGGAATGTGTGCCAAGATAATGTGTATATGTATATCTGTGATAAATAAAAATTTATTTATTACATGAATAATTACAAATAATTTTATTTTAGAATATTGATCATTATAAATTATATTTTATAATAATTAATTTTATTATAGAAATATTTTATTAATTACTTTTCAAAGAAAATATGATATTATATTATATATGGAATGATGATGGTATTTATTATAATTATTATCTATTTCTATGATTTTAGCTCAGATTATTAAGTTAAGTATTTTAACTTAATTAATAATGTTGTTTATGCAAGGTAAATCAGATATGGAATCCAAACCCTAATTTTGGATTTTGATCAAGGAATAAGAATAATAATATAATATTAATTATATTTTGATTTTTCAAAGGTGTTATAGATATGTCTTTGTATCATTGGACCGAGATAATGGTTAGTCAATTATGGTGTTATATGACAAATCCTAGTTTTCTTGTGAACCCTAATTTAAAACTCGAATACGAGTTCAAAGCTATTTGATAAGCGTGAATTGTGATTTATGACAATTATTATTAAGATTAACATTAATTAGGGAAACCTAATCGTGAAATTAGAAACCCTAATTTCTTAAGTGAAAACCCTAAATTAATATTTTAGAATCCTAATTTCTATATTAGGTAACCCTAATTAGTAATTATAAAACCTAATTACTAGTTGTAAACTCTAATCGCTAAAATAGTGATCTTAATTATTATTTTAGTAAATTATAATGATAATTACAAAACCCTAATAATATTAAGGAACCCTAATTATTTAAAAACTCTAAATTTTAATTAGTAAGTTCTAATTAAAATTTTATTGAACTTTAAACTTAAATTTTTAAACCCTAGAAATTATTTGGGAAACCTTAAGGTTTATGATCTATTGATTTTAACCTAGATTCAAGCATCATGGACAAGAATACCCTTAAATTACTTTGTTAGTTTACTAAAATAACCTTTTTGGTATTTATTTAATAAGCTAGATTGCAAGTCACCACTCTAAATTTATAGCACATGCCTAAAACTCATCCAAGCTTATCCACTTTGACACCTTGCATGTTAGATTCATTGCATCTATGAATTATAAATAGATTGGAGGAGAGAGAAATGACATTTGCTAGCTTATTTTGTGCACAAAACCCATCTAAACTCTTCTCTCTCTCAACCTCCGAAAATATCAAGATAAATCAGTCCCAAAACCAACCCCACGAAATCCAGTAACAAATCAGAAGCTTAGATCCAAGGATTTGTTCATAAAGGTATAAAACCCTAATCTAAAATTTGATCATTGATCCATTGTTAAAAGTTATGTTTTAGTATTAAAACATATGATTTATAGTTTATTATGATGATCTGGGTCGATAGTTGTTAGATCCATAACATCTATAGGCTCAAATCTTGTGTTTTCAAAATCGGAAAAGTTCAAATTGTTGGTGCGACAACGAATGTCGATTGGCTACCAATCTTTCTCTGTTAAGTTGTTTTGTTGTTTAAAGGCTTAATCTTGTAGTATGCTATATGAGATCTTTGCTCTTAAACTTGAATCAAAGTCGAACATGAACATATCGAAAGTTATGGTTGGTGAACATGGTTGACCAAACCATGACTTTTCCTTTCTCAGGTAACCGAGAATTTTCCAAAGACAGTCGACGACATGTTAGTGGCTTTAGATCTTGCGGTGTTAGCTTATTTGTTGTTATAGTTGTAATATAATGGTAGTTTGGTTGATGAACTGTTGATTCAAGCTTTTATATAGTCTAAACATAATTCATGTTGGATTTCATGGACGGTCAAACCGAGCAGGAAGAACACGAAATACGTTTTTTGGGTAACCCAAAAAACTTATGATCATGTATTTCTGACAAGATTTGACCGGTCCGGATCTGTCGATTGTGTTGTTATTTTGTTGATGTTTTGTGACAGATCTACTCACTTACATGTTGGCTACGTACTGAAAGTTTTAAATCGCAAAAAGAAATCATATATTTCAAGTTATGGAAGCCCAAATATGAGCAGTCGAACTGTTATTCATTTCTGGGCAACCCAGAAAATGAAGAACAGCTCTGACAGCTTGTTCTTGGCCTCAGATCTCGCTTGTGCTATGTTATTTGACCCTTTTTGTTGGTGGATCTCATAGTATTGCATTAGTACTACAAGATCAATGTCTTAGCTGGTCTAACAACATCATAATCCGATATGTGTTCTTGGTCAAAGTAAGCAAGTCGAAACTGGCTATGAATGTTCTTGAAGGTTCAAGAACACAATAGACTATGCTTTCTATCGCTAAAGGCCTACAGCGACAGTTTTATTAATTTTAATTAATTAAATATTCAAAAATTATTTAAAAATAAAAATAAATTATTTAAAATTCTAAAATTATTTTAAAAATTAATTTAATTATAAAAATTAACTTTTAATTATTTGGAATATTTTCCATAAATATTAGTATTTATTTAAATATTATTGATATTTAATTTATTTAATAAATACATTAAATAAATTAATTAAAAATGATTTTATTATATTAAAATCATTTTAAATGATAATAAGGTATTTAAAGATATTTGAAGTTATAAAATATAACTTTTAATATTTAAAGGATAATTTCATTAATAATTTAATATTAATTTAACATTAATGATATTAAATTTATTTAATAATAATATTAAATAAATAGTTTTAAAATAGTTTTATTAATTTAAAATCATTTAAAAGGGATAGAAATTAATTAAAAATATTTTAAGTTATAATTAATGACTTCTAATATTTAAATAAATAGTACATTAATATTTTAATATTAATGGTAATTATTTAAAATGATTTTAATGGTTTTAAAAATCATTTAAAGGTAAAATAAATACTTTAAAATATTTTAAGTTATTTTAAATAACTTAATATTTTTACAATGGTTTCATTAATAATTTAATATTAATTAAATATTAATGATAATGGAATTACTTAATATTTAAATCATTTAATAATGATTCTGGTGTTTCAAAAATCATGATAAATTTTAATAGCCATTTTAAAATTGTTATAAGGTCATGAAAGATAATACGACTGGTGTTTAAGTTATCTAAATGGATATGGAACTACTGTATAGAGTCTTAGACTCGATAAATACTGATAAAGTTTGTCCGATTTTGCAAGCATATTTGAAATTGATCACGGACTTAGATGGAGTTGACTTGATAAATGTTTATTTGTGATTCAATGGTGGTTAAACATATGTGACAATGTGATTAGGTTATGTGTGTTGTTCGCAAATAGTAGTACTATGTGTTTATAGTATGTTATTCTAATCGAACAAATGATCTATTTAATGATAGGGCTTGATATAAAAGATAAATCTAAGTTGTGTAGCGAAAGCAGAGACAAGGCAAGTATATCTAACCCTTTACATTTACTTTATGCAATGGACATGCGTAAGATAATATCCGAACTATTCTTTTAATTGTTCAAATATTTCAACCTTTGTATATACTTATGCAATGATTACGTATAAGTAAGTTATTAAATTATAATTGTTGTACAAGTTCCTTTATTACATTATTGTAGATCAAGATATATATTACATTCATTAATTTCTAAACATGGTTATACAAGTGTCCTCACTTGGATAATCATTATGTTTTACCACATGTTGATACATACTTATCGATTGTCCGGTATGTATACGTTGAATTAAAAGCGATCTAAGCTATTTGATCGGCTAGACATAAATTTAAAATTGTTGTTGAACAAGATAAAACTTATTTATTATCAAATAGAATTGTTTTGGTTTGGATTCAAGACTGTTATGAACATCCCAAATATGGGAAATTTTTATGCGCTAAGGCGGACAAAGGATGAACGATGATATCGTTCTGGTAATGTAGTATTGATCAATACAGGGCGTAACGGGCTGATCACCCCCCGTGCCTGTAAGTTATGACGGTTTATAGATGAAGTTCTGTTTAACCTTTTCGAAAATAAAAAATAATGTTCATAGTCTGTCAACTGATCCTCATATATAGTCAATATGTAGTTTCAAAAATTTGAAATCGAAATGACATGTTGTTTATTAATGGTTCAACTTACTTCACAACTGTTGATTCGTTGTAGAAGTATTGTTCAAAGAAAACATTTAAACCTTTCAGCTAATTGTTATTATTTGCTATTACTTGCTGGACACTCGAATGCTCATCTTTGCTTAATTTAAATGTTTTCAACTAAATGTGAACAACCTGAAGGATCTACCAGGAACAAAGGGAAAGGAAAGGTTGTTGAATGAATTTATATGCTATCATATGTAATAGTTTGACTTTATGATAAGGACGATAAATATTATTATTATCATGTAACGAATGTTTAAAGGTTTCGTACTTGGGAACTAAACTCTGATAATAGGTAAATTAAATTTGATAATCTATATTATTGTTAATATTATTAGTATTATTCCGCTTATAGAAATGGTATCGTGAAGCACCGAGTTCGGGTTTCAAGTATCTGAATTTGGGGGCATCACAGTCTCTCGTCCGTAGTATTAAACTACGGAAGCTAGGTATGGCCAAATGTTTCCCGTGCAGATGCCAAATTTACTTTTTTTTAGTTTTGAAGTCTCCCAAAAGATCGACTTCCTTCATCAATTCCCTCTTCCTGTCATTCTCAAGTAATAGTAGTATCTCTCTATATACTCACCCATTTTTTTTGAAACAATTGAGAAATTAATGGGAGGAAGTACTTTGGCTTTGAAAAAAGTTAGAACAGAACAAGACTATGATATAATAATTCGATCCCTAACTCCCGAAGGAATTTTCGATAGCCAAATCCTTCTCCTGAAGGCATTTTCGATAGACAAATCCTTCTCCCGAAGGGATTTTCAATAACTGAATTCTTCTCCCAAGGAGATTTTCGATAGCCGAATCCTTCTCCCGAAGAGATTTTCGATAACCGAATCCTTCTCCCGAAGGGATTTTTGATAGCCCGAAGTAATCGTCTCAGTCTCGAATTCATTTGCACTGAAGTCATTTGGCATCCGCAGTTTAATATTGCGTAGCCTAGAAAACTAAAAAAAAAAACTTAATTTGGCCAATACGACGTCGTTGGCCAATTGGCCTGCCATACTTGGCATCTGCATATTAATACTGCAGATAATATTTTTTTAAAAGTGGAACTTTTACAAGGAGGGTATTCTGGACATTTGTCTCATCCGAAATATTAAACTGCAAAAGACTGAAAACTAAACTGCGGACGATCTCACTATTTAACCGTTCGATTGTCGAATGGAGGGTCACGATGTGTTGTAAAGCTAGACTCTTTTTACAACGTTTGCTATGAATTGATCCCCATATATATATATATATGGGTTTCAATCCATGGCAATCGGTTGCTAGAGTTACTATTCCAACAATCATCATCTTAGTCATTGATCAATATCATTAAAAGCTAAGATTTAAAGAAAAAAATCCCAGCCGCTACAAGTTATAGCAGCACATTCTATTTTAATATTGGGCCCCACTTAATCAAACTAAATATACAAATGGGTCCCACCTATTAATCAACGAGTGTCGTAACAACTTGTAGCGACTGGGTTACTTTAATTTATTAATTTGCTTTTTAAAACTCCCCCATTAATTTATTAAACCATTAATTTATTAATTTATTAACCCATTAAATAATTCATTAATTTACCATCGGTCTCATATTTTGGCTATCAAATTCTCCTCGAAAATGAAAGTCCACGCGAAAAGTAAATGATATGGGAAAAGTAAATGACATCTGACATGGGAATTGGGAAAAATAATTGACATCTGACATGGGAAAAGGCATCGAAATTTGATAGGTTAAGTTGCTACGAGTTGTAGCGACTGGACTCAACATTTTATTTAGCCTTTCTTTTTCCATTCTTTTCCCCATCAAGTATCACATTCACAGGAACCAAACCAACATAAACATAAAAGAGAAATAAGGGGGAAAATAGAGACAAAGAAGGAGAACGAAGAAGGAAAGAAGAGGAAAGGCACACTACAAATTGTAGCAGCTGGATTCAACAATTTTATCATCTACACAAATATATTTGTAAGAGCTTTTTATTATTTAGTATTATTATTATTATTATTATTGTTATTATTATTATTATTATTATTATTTGTTATTAATATTATTATTTTTATTATTTTTTAATAATAATAGTAATAATATTAATATTAGTTATTATTATTATTACTATTGTTTTTGTTATTATTATTTAGTATTATTATTAATATTATTCTTATTAGTATTATTATTATTGTTGTTTTTATTAATATTATTATTCTTATTATTTTTTAATAATAATAGTAATAATATTAATATTAGTTATTATTATCATTATTATTATTATTATTATTATTATTATTATTATTATTATTATTATTATTATTATTATTATTATTATTCTAGTTATTGTTATTATTGTTATTATTATTGTTGTTATTATTTAGTATTATTATTATTGTTGTTATTGTTTTTTTTTGTTGTTGTTGTTGTTGTTGTTATTATTAATATTATTATTTTAATAATAATAGTAGTAATAATAATATTATTATTATTATTAATGTTGTTTTATCCATTTGGTTAATAATAATAATAATAATAATAATAATAATAATAATAATAATAATAATAATAATCATAATAATAATAAAAAAACAATAATAATAATAGTAATAATGTTTTTATTATTGTTGTTGTTGTTATCCATTTGGTTAAAATAATAGTAATAATAATAATAATATTATTTTTATTGCTTTATTATTTAGTATTATTATTCATATTATTATTATTATTATTATTATCGTTGTTATTAATATTCTTATTGTTATTATTTTTTAATAATAATAGTAATAATATTAATATTATTATTATTATTATTATTATTATTATTATTATTATTGTTATTATTATTGTTATTTTAGTTATTATTTTTATTATTATTATTATTATTGTTGTTGTTATTATTATTATTATTGTTGTTGTTGTTAATATTATTATTTTTATTATTATTTATTAATAATAGTAGTAATATATTATTATTATTATTATTATTATTATTATTATTATTTTGTTGTTGTTGTTATCCATTTGGTTAATAATAATAATAATAATAATAATAATAATAATAATATTATTATTATTATTATTATTATTATTATTATTATTATTATTAAATAAATCGTCGTGGCGTTGTCGTAAATGAATTGTTGTTGTTGTTGTTTATTGGTGGTAGTGTT
Organism: Panax ginseng; assembly: GCA_020205605.1. NCBI lineage: Eukaryota > Viridiplantae > Streptophyta > Magnoliopsida > Apiales > Araliaceae > Panax > Panax ginseng. The sequence continues at coordinate 92,646,811 of CM035137.1, forward strand.
GTTCTTATTATTTATTATTATTATTATTAGTGTTAATATTAATAATGAATTTATGTTGTTTTTTAGGCTAAAGAAGAGCTGGGATAATGGACCAATTGACCAAAGTGTCCTTCATGATCAATAAAATCATGTCTCAGATGACGTATATAAAGGAAAAGATAGGGGAAAACTAGGCTCGAGTCAATTTACAAAATAAAAATAAAATCAATGGAACTTAACAAAATCACAAAAAAATCTTCTAGTTAAATGCGAGTTTGGTGTTTTTAAATTCCCAGGAGTTGTACACTAAACTGACCTTGGTCTCATATCTACCCTGGTGGAGAGATGGCGACCGGAGACCAATACCTTTCATTTAAACTGTGGAAAATTAACAATAACGTTAGAGGATGTCCACTTTATTTTTAGGTTGTCGGTGGTGGGAAAACCGTTAACTTGTCCCCTATTTGACACGTGGTTGACTTATTTTAGGGATTGTTTTAGAGATGAATTAGTTGTTGAATATGTTAGGTCAAAAAAAATGAAGTGTATTTTCATTAGTGTGGTTGCACGAACATTTTAATAATTGTCCTGAGAAAGCGAGTAAAGAAATTGTAGGTCGATACACAAAGGCATACATTCCGTGGTTATGCGTGGCAATATTATTCTCAAATAGGTCTAAGAATATTGTGCACCCAAAATATATGTATTTTATGGTCAACGCTGAAGATTGTGTCACGTATTTTTGGGGGCGGCAATGTTAGAATATTTGTATAAGGATTTATATATTGCACGTAGGAAAGGAGTTAAATATATTAATGGTTGTGTAACACTATTATAAATTTAGGCCTATGAGCATCTAAATATTGAAAGCCAAAACTCTTGGCCACAATCAGACTTATGGTTACCTAGGGCCATGGCATGGGCATATTCTGGAACCCACAGTTACCCTAGTAGACAAGAGAATCCCCATTTCCATTTGTCATTTTATCGAGGGGAGTTAGATGTTCAACCTATATGGGAGGTGGTTTAGCGACCTTACATAAGGTGCGATTATAATCTCACTGTATTTAATTTTGAATGGAGGTTGTTGGGATCTAGTAGGGTCCTTTTGATCCACTTTGATATTGTGGAATTCCATATGTCAGACCGTGTGATGAGACAGTTTGGGTTTAGGTAAGGCATACCATTTCCGTCTAAAAACTACGGGGACTTTAGAAAAGTCAAAGAATTTAGATTTGAGGTTGAGGATTGCATGGCCTTGAGAGGAATACATCTTTCTTTAAGAGGTATATATGGATCATCTCGAAGGAAAACAGTATAAAATTTCTAATTATGTGACACTAGATGATTACATGGACTGGTATGGGAAAATAATACATAGGAAACTGCATCAACCTCGACGAGAAAGGGACCTAGACCATTCTTATAAGCCTCGGGTCGTTTACAACCAACATCACCTTATTAACATGGTACACAATTATCAGTTGGTTTAATTTTTTGATATTGTAGTATATACTTCATATTACATTTATTGATATTATTTATTTTTTCTAATATTTTTTTGTGTTCATCTTACATGACAGGTTGAGAGTACAAAATCCTTACTTGACAAGTGTTTTGCATTTACTCATATTCCTCCCGAGTATGTTATGTAGAAACAAAATTGGGATCACCAGTACAGTATATACAACTTTGATGTAAGACGGGGAAAATACATCAGCAGGGGGTCCCACTGAATTTGGATTCCAATCCCAATTCTTCCAATTCAACGAAGAGCTTGGAAAGCAAACAAATTATCCAGTACAAGAGAGCTACATTCCCACCGCCCAAGCCTATGAGGAGAGCTACATTCCCATTTCCCAAGCCTATGAGAAGAGCTACATTCCCACAACCCAAGCCTATGAGGAAAACTACATTCCAACCACCCAAGGCTTTGTGGGTGTTTCTGACATCATAGGAACTGATGAACTTAATGTACTTGAAGTGGTAATATTAATATTACAAGAATTAGTCATATTAAGATTGATATTACCACAATTAGTACTATTAATATTAATATATATTAATAATAATAGTAATATTGTTAATATCAGGTACAAGAAGTGGGAGCGCACATCTCTTATAGACGGAAAAGGCGCCCAACCAAAAAACTAAGGGAGCACAAGGTCACATTCATAAATGAACATCTGTTTGGAAACGTGCTGGTGAATTCAAATATATATCTTGTGTCACATCCACTACAGTGGTATACATCAGACCACAATGCATGCCAGTCCTTTGGGCTTGAAGCATGAATTTTCGAGCATGTTATGGACGCGTATATGTTGTTACTGCGAGATAGAGAGAAATACTAAAGGTCGCAGGGAATAAAAACAATTGAGACAAATGTCTAAAAAATTAACACGGTAAACAAGGCACAGAACAAAAAATTGTACATGCCGCTACAACTTGTAGCGGCTAGAACAAAAAATTTGGGACAAATGTCTAAAAAAAGGGGGACACAGTTAATGGCATAGCAGCACACCAAACAAAGTGACAGAATTGACACGGCAAACGAGGCACAACAAAAAAATTATAGAGTAAATTTATAGAAACATCGCAGTTACTCTGATTTTCCCGACATTGGCAAAACCCCTTTTCAATCTCCCTCTAAAATGTTGTTTTACATCACTTTTTTTTCTTCCCATTTCTAAAACAAATCAACAGCAAGAGCAAAATCCCCTTTGCAATTATTGCTCAACTTATTCTTAGCCATAAAAAGGTTAACAAATTTTTCACCCCAATGCTCATAGCTAATTAGCTCTAGTAAGTGGAGCAATAATAAATCTTGGCAATCAAACATGCCTGACTAGTGAAGCAGGCGGTGACAAGTAATACAATATTGTTGATGAACCCAAAGCAAAAACTTGATAGTAATTTTATCATTCAACAATTCATTTGATAGCCCTCGAGGCTAATACCATCATATTGTTGACTGGTTGAGTTATGCAGGTAGCTTTGAAGGAAAATAGGGAAAGAATGAAAGTCAACAAACAACTAAAACTATTGACAAAAAAAATCTTGAACTGATACCACTCATTTAGCTAGAGTCCAAAAACTCTTCTTATACCAATTACAGCTTTACAGGATAGAAAGAAGCAGTTCGAACCAATAAAGGCAGCAAACTCTTATATATAAGCAAATGTAAAAGCAAAAGTAAAGGACTACCTTGAGTGCGATTCTTGATTGAAACCCACGAGAAGATGGCCTCATGTATCCGCAGACTAACGTACCTTCTCGCCCACCAAATTAGAGCCACAAAGGCAGATCAAAAACAATTACTAAATCCAATAATTTAACACAAATTTCCCCAATAATTACTATGAATTGTAATTAGTGTGAATTCCAAATTTGCCGGACTGGGGAGTTACCTTTGAATTAGTTACCTTTTGGGCTTGATTCTTTGCCACTTTGAGTATTTTTAGTATCTTTTTACTTGTTTGTGTTGTAGGAATTGGTTGTGGTTGATGAAAATAGGAAAATTTGGGCTTAAGGACAAGTTTAAAGCTTTTGGGTTCCAACCACACCACTGAGGCGGATTTCATAGTGCAATATCTTTGTCGGGAAAGATTCACGTAAGTACACCGTCAGGGCAAATTTCTTGAGGGCATAAAAATCGTCGGGGCGGAATGGTCGGGAGGAGAATAGAAGTTGCCATATCAGAGAAGGATTCGGGAGAGGATTTAGTAGATGATTTGGGACTCGATTAGGAGACTATAAAAGATAAATTGAGGGGCAGAGAAGACATTATTGAATTCATATCATCAAACCCTATATTAAAGAAATCTTTTAGAGAATTAAAGCAAGGAACAAGCACAAAGAATTCAAGGGAGCGATCAAAGAGAATGATTACTTTTATAGTTTTTATTCTTCTTCTTCTACTTTTACTCTTGTATTCAGAACACTATATTACTTGTGAATTTTGGATTTTAACTCATTGAAAATGAATTAATTTTCTATTTAAGGCTATAATGGATCTTATTGTGTAATTACGATTGACATACTTCCTTGTTAAGATATTGAGTTTATTTCTCGGATAGTCTATTATGATTTGTACTTAAATATTAATTGCCTACTGTAAGACCCCAACTTGTTATTTTGAATAATAAGGTATGGATTTGATTTAATGCTATAGTTATGGGAAATATGTGCAAATTTTGCAAGTAAGCAAGTTGTCATAAAATATTCTTTTTGTCGAGGAATATTCATACGACGGCATAATCATTGGTGGACCCCACATAACGGAATAACTGTTGGATATAGAAAGCGACAGAAATAACCTTTTTTAAAAAATAACGACAAAACTTTTACCATTAACTGTTAAAATACCCGGTGATAAAAGTATAGTAATACGCGTGATTGTACAGTAGCACACAGTATTGTACAGTATCTCTTATTATTGATGTTTACTTAAGAAGTCACTCAGTTTTATTCAATTATTGCCACAGTAGTTGCTGCACAGTATCTCATATTATTAATTTAATCATTGTCACAGTATCATCTGCATAATATTTATATTATTAAATCAATAATTGAGATGATAAAATTATTCATATTATTATTTGCATTGTTGACAATGTCTAGAAAGTTCTGTCGAGGAAAGGGGTTAGGTTATTTAATTACGCGCCAATAAGGAGAAGTCTTTATCGGAAACCTCTCTCTTTCCTGGTAATGATCTGGTTGTCAATATTGTGAGTTATAATATTAATGATGAATAATTGTTGAAAGATTAAAAATGTGTCTTTTGAAGATAAGTAATTTGTGGTAAATATTCATTCAATTTTTGATATAAATAGAAGAGTTTTTCATGAAGTATTTGTTTTAAGTTTGGCTTATTATATGGACCCTCACTTACTCATTTTTTAACATCACCGGTAGAAAGTTATCTTAGTTTTGTTTTATTATTATTATAATTGTAATAAAATAAAAATAAATTTATATAAAACAGAATAATTTTTATATTATATATATAGTTATTCATTTTATTAGATTACAAATAGAATATATTATATTTTATATAAAGTTTTTTTTATTATAATATTTTATTGCACAGTGATGAATAGTAAAATCAAATTTTCGACAAATTCAGCCGACTTGTGCCTGTGAGTTTTCTTCTGTTCACCCGTGATTATATTCAAATAGTACCATGTCATTCTCCTATAAATAGGATGCTTAGTTAAGAAATGAAAATCACACCAGAATCAAAGAATTCTTATTCTATAATATTGTGCGTATTTCTTGTGAGCGTAAGGATACTTTGAGTTTAACAAATAGTGGAAGTTTTCTTCAAGAATATCTCCGTTATACCAATCGGAATTACTCTCCTACTAAGGTAAGGGATATTATTTTCGTTCAATATTCGTTAGAAATATGATTTTCTTCCATACTCTGTAGTATGTAAGTAATATTATTTCATTTCATATTCCTAAATCTACACTTATTTTGATAAGTATTGCTTCTGTATTCTCTGAAATTAGTATAATATCCTTGAATTTTGCGCTTCATCTAGTATCGTTTCACTGAAATATTTTTCTGAACTTTCTTATTAAATTTTAATTTTTTCATGTCGGGGTACTATTCACGGGATACTATTCACCCGGGGGTACTATTCATGACAATTTAGGTTTCTTTTCTGTCCAAATTATTTTTGATATATGAATATCATTCTTGAATTTTACTCCACAATTAATTATCATGTTGATAATTTGGACATTTTTAAACTCTGGAAAAATTGAATTATAAATCTTTAATATTTATCATTGATCTCACTTGATTGATTTCTTATATCATTGTCATCATCCTCATGTTTATATTATGGTGAAAGTCATCTTTGGCCCGTAGTGCATAGATGGACTGTTGATTGGTATGATTATGACCAGAAATTATGTATTGGTATAATCATGACATGTAATGTTACAGACAAATGATGTGGTGAAATTCTTCTTTGGCCCGTAGTGCATAGATGGACAGTTGTTTGGCATGATCATGACCACTGGTGATACTAACAAATATCCTTGGTCTGTAGTGCATGGATAATTCAATGATGTGAAATATTTATTGAGCTGTGTTACAGAGATAAAATATTGATGATGAACTTTTAAATCATAGAAGATAGTAGACATCATGCTCTACTTGACTCTTCTAATGGATTGCTTGTTCCGCTGCAGTTGTTGATCTAAACTTGTTGTCTATCATATTCTATCAGTTTTTACACAGTTGAGGACTAAGGATAATATATTCTGCATTATCTTAGTCATAATATTCTTTACTGGGCTAGTTGAGCTCACCCTTTTCTTTCATTGTTCTCTTCAGGAAATGAGAATATAGCTGGGACTAGTCGAGGAATGGAGTTATGGTCCATGATGGTGGCTATAGTAGTCCTCACTATTCTATAAAATAGTGTGATAATAATTGTAATGAGGACTTTATTTGAGTTTGGATATTGTCTATGAGACAATATTCGTATTAAAACTCACAGTTATGTTTTGTCGTATTTTGCACGACAGTTCAATAGTTGAATAAATGAAGTTTGTATTTAAATTCTGTACCATATATTTGGCGACTCATAATGGGTTGTGTGGACCTATTTTGGGGGCGTCACAGTTGGTATCAAAGCTTAGGGATATGATCCCTGGCGGATATCTGAGGCTAGAACTAGGAGGGGAGAGACGAGTAAATCCTTCGCTAGTGTGTCCTACTTAAGCTTATTTGTTATTTAATTGGTCTGTCAGAATATAGGGATAATATGTGGCATGTCAATTAACCCTTTTTTTGTGGCAGTGTTTGAAAATGACATCTAAAATTTTTGAGATAAGCTATAAAACACATGAAACCGTTGAGACACCGCCAATCAATAACCAGGATAATGTGTATCAGAAAGGAAATAATCCTCATGTAAACACCATCAACCAAATAATGAATGAAGGAGTGTTTATGAGCTTTCTAAAATTTATGCAACACCAAACGAGAGAGATTCATGTTCAAAATGCAGGTGGAATCAATGGCAACTCACGACTGGTCACTGTTAAACAATTCAAAGAGCTGGGACCACTGGAGTTTTTGGGAAAACTAGAGCCACTTAAGGTAGAGATATGGATTAAGCAGATCACCAAGATATTTGATGTTCTGGGATGCTCAGAGGAGCAAAAGGTTCCCTTCACCACCTTTATGTTGTGAGGAGAGGCAGATTACTGATAGGAATCTGTAAAACATACTCATCTTTCCACACTAAAGATGTCTTGGGAGAAGTTCCAGGAATTATTCAACGACAAGTACTTTCCAGAAAGTATTTGTCACATAAAGGAGGTGGAATTCATTAAGCTGAAACAAAATAATATGACCGTATCACAATATGAGGCTTATCCCGGTTTGCATCCCATTTGGTTGATAATGAGGAGCCAATAACGCGAATGTTTCTAAGAGGTTTGAAACCCGAAATTCGTCAATACCTCATTTCTCACAAACTGTGTTTGTATTTAGATGTTGTGAATAGGACTCAATTATTAGAGCGTGATAATGAGACAGCCCAACCAAAAGATATCAGCTGGCAAAACAATAATGGTTATACCAATGGAAACAGTCATCGAAGCGGTGAAAACAAACGTGGAGGAAATTATCATGCCAGAAATGGTAACCACTTTGGTGGTAATCCTAGCCAAGATAATAAAAAGAATGAGTAAAGTGGAAATTTCAAAAAGAGAAGGTTCAATAATGATGGAAAGATAGCAGCACCAGCACCCATTTTTAAGGAAGGAGAACGACCACCGGTCGTATGCTATAGATGTGGAGATGAAGGATACATCAGTCAAACTGTATGCAGCAACTCAAAGTATGTTTCAATTGCGGAAAGGAATGTCACCTAGCTCGATTTTGTCATACTGCGAAGTCAAGTCCAGGTTGGATGGTGACAACAAAGGCTATCCCAGACAAGTCAAAGCTGGTAGTTCAAGGGAGAGCATTTGTTGTGACCTCCCAAAAAGCGAGGAACCGGAACAAAATTATTACGGGTAAGCTAATCATAAACTCTTGCAAAGTCTATACCTTATTAGATACCGGTTCTACCCATTCTTTTATTTCAGTTGCTTGTGCTCGACGTTTAAATTTGACTCCAGAGAAATTAGACTTTGACTTATCTGTTAAAACTCTGTTGGGAGAAACCTTCATTACATCCACTATTTATAAATCTTGTTTGATTCAAATCGACACTTTCACATTACCTGTTGATCTCATCTCTTTGAAAATACTTGCATTTGATGTGATTTTAGGGATTGATTGGTTAACTACTCAAATTAATTATATTTGTAAGGTTATTAGCTTTCATATTCTTAACCAACCTATTATGCGAATTCAAGCAACCAAACCACTAAAGTCAATCACTGTCATATCAAGCCATAAAGCCATTCGTTTATTGAAAAATGGATGTCAAGCTTTCTTAGCCCATGTCACGAATTTAAACAAAAATACGTCAGATTTGAATGATATTTCTATTGTTAATAAATTTCCTTACGTATTCCCCGAAGAACCTCCTGGCCTACCCCCAAAGCGTGAAATCGAATTTTGTATTTACCTTGAACCTGGTACAAAACCCATTTCCAAAGCCCCATATCGAATGGCTCCTATTGAACTTCACAAGTTAAAAACCCAACTACAGGAGCTGTTAGAGATTGGTTTCATTCGTCCTAGTACATCTCCTTGGGGTGCTCCTGTTTTATTCATAAAAAAAGAAAGATGGGAGTATATGACTTTGCATTGACTATCGGGAGTTAAACCATGTCACCATAATAGGTACCCGTTACCTTGCATTGATGACATGTTTGACCAGTTGCAAGGTGCTAAATACTTCTCAAAGATCGATCTTCATTCCGGATATCATCAGCTGAAGATTAAAACTGATGACATTTCAAAGACTACTTTCAGAACTCGATACGAGCATTACGAATTCCTAGTCATGTCTTTTGGATTGACTAATGCTCTTGTTGCCTTCATGGATATGATGAACCAAGTATTCAAGGAATATTTGGATCATTTTGTCGTTCTCTTTATTGATGACATCCTCATTTATTCCAAAAGCCGTGAAGATCATGAGCAACACTTGAGGCTGATACTCCAAAAGCGTCATGAAAACAAGTTATACGCCAAGTTGAAGAAATGCGAGTTCTGGCTTGAGGAAGTAGCATTCCTTGGGCACGTGATATCGAATCATAGAATATAAGTTAACCCGACAAAGATTGAAGCAATACAAAGTTGGGAGCAACCTAAGTCAGTAACCGAAGTACGTAGCTTTCTGGGCTTAACTGATTATTATCGGAGATTCGTTATAGGATTTTCTCGAATCTCCACTCCATTAACTCAGCTGACTCAAAAAGATACAAAGTCCGAATGGAGCAAGGAATATGAGAAGAGTTTCCAAGAACTCAAGAGGAGACTCATTTCAGCACCTGTACTGACAATACCATCGGGTTCGGAGGGATTTGTCATCTACAGCGATGCTTCAGGCAGAGGTTTAGGATGTGTTCTCATGCAACATGAGAAATTCATAGCCTATGCCTCACGACTACTCAAAGAATATGAGAGAAATTGTCATATTCATGATCTAGAGTTGGCAGCAGTCGTGTTTGCGCTAAAGATCTTGAGATATTACCTGTATGGGGAGAAAGTGGAGATCTATACGGATCATAAAAGCCTCAAATATTTCTTCACTCGAAAGGAACTCAACATGCAGCTACGACGTTGGCTTGAGCTGTTGAAAGATTACGATCATACCATTCAATACCATCCTGGAAAAGCGAATGTGGTAGCTGAAACGTTGATTAGAAGATCATATGCGGGTACAAGTGCGATATTGTCAACGCAAAGGCCCATTTTTTATGACTTACAAAGGATGTAGATAGAGTTAAAAACTTCAGGGACCCACGTGATGATGTCAAATATACAAGTAGAACTGACTTTAATCGATAAAGTTAAAGCTGCTCAAGCAACAGATCTGGAGCTAATACGTATGAAGAAAAAGGTGCAAGAAGGTGCTATTCCAGAAGCAAGAATTGACGAAGAAGGAATACTTCGAGTCAATTCCAGACTTTGTGTTCCTGAAAACTCTGAATTGAAGTATAAAATAATGATAGAGGCACACAACACACCGTTTGCAATCCATCTTGGGAATACCAAAATGTATCGTGATCTTCGACATATATTTTAGTGGAGTAATATGAAGAGAGAGATAACGAAGTTTATCTCAAGGTGTTTAACTTGTCAACGTGTCAAGGAGGAACATCAAGTACCAAAAGGTCCATTACAACCACTTGAAATTTCAGAATAGAAGTGGGAGCACATTAACATGGATTTTGTTACTGGTCTTCCCAATGTTTCTCAAGACATAGATGCAATTTGGGTCATTGTAGTAAGACCCCAAATTTTTTTTAAATAAAATGGAATTTTCTCTATTTATTATTTTGAAATAGTAAGGGGTTAATTCGATTAATGTGGTTAGTTATGGGTAAAATGCGCAAATATTTTAAATAACCAAGTGGTTATAAAATATTCATTGTTGTCGAAGAATATTCGTTTGGTTGTGCAATATTTCTTCTTTGCTTGGGGAATATTAAATGACGACAATACAAGAACTATTTGTGGGCCACATAATAGAAAACTGTCGGATGAAGAAAATGATAAGTATTAGTTTTTTATAAATAACGGTGGATGAAGAAAACGACGTAGTTGTTACCGTTAACACTATTGGAATACCCGATGGTTAAAATATAATAATACGCGGTGTTGCACAGTAGCACACAATATTGCACCAATTATTGATTCTTACGTAAAAAGGCACTACTCAATAATTGTTACAGTAATTACTGTTCAATATTTTATTTTATTGATTTAATAATTGCTACGTTGATATTTTATATTATTGTTGTTTCAATAATTATCACTGCACAGTATTTTCCATTATCAGATCAATAATTCATATTATTTGAATAATATTATTAGATAGCATTATTGGCAATGTCTAAGAAAGTTCTGTCTAGGAGAGGTTATTTAATTATGCTTCAGTAAGGAAAAATCCTTACCGAAAGGCCCCCTCTTTCTTGGGAACGACCTGGTTGTCATTATTGTGATTCTGTAATATTATTTGTGAATAATTAATTATTAATATATTTGATAAGAAAAATATTTATTTTATGTGGATATAAATGGAGAAATTTTTAGAAAAGTGACAATTGTTGAAAATTGGTATTTTATCTTTTCTGATAAAATAATTCATTCAAATATATTATTATATTACATTATGAATGTATAATGCGATAAGATAATAATATAATAATGGTGATATTTTTACAATGAATGTGTGATATATGAATAAATAAGAAGGAAGAGTATTTTTGTTACAATAAATGCTAAAAATATGTTAAACATGTTGGTGGACCCCATTTTTGACTGAAATTTGATTATAGCTTGCAAAATCGTCTGTATGTTGATTTCGGTCAATTTCTGTTTAGAATTTGGAAAAACTTAAAGCTAAAAAGTTGTAAAGGATTAAATTTTCTATGGAATGGACATAAGATTCGAATTTTTTTGATAAAAGGGCTATTTATTATGAATATTGAAGTTCCGGAATAATTGATTTTTGGAGTTTAAAATATTTATTTTAAGAAAAATATTTTTTACAATTGGGTGGGCCCCACATGTATGGTAAATGTGTTGAAATCAGAATTCAAATTGTGCGTATGATTTTTAATAAATAATAATATTTTATTAAATTTTTAACTTTGGTGTTCTAAGCCCTTTTCCTATAAATAGGATGCTTAAGTTAGAATTGAAAATCACACCCTCTCTCTATATTATCGAGCGTATTTTTGTGAGTATTTCGATACTTTGAGTGTTGCTATATGGTGCAAGTTTCCTTCAGCGTTATATCTGATATTCCAGTCAGAAGTACTGTCCTTTTGAGGTAAGGGATGTTATTTTCTTCGTAAATGATGTTATTTCTTCAATATCATTATACCGAAATATTGGTATGAATTTTATTGTGAAATTTTTACCTTTTCATGTCGAGGTTACTATTAACGTATATGGCACTATTCACGTATACGACATTATTCACGAATACGATACTATTCACAAGTACTATTCACGAAGTATGATGTTTCTTGTGGAATTTCTACCTTTTTGTGTCGAGGTTACTATTCACGTATACGGAACTATTCACGTATACGACACTATTCACAAATACGGCACTATTCACCAAAAAATAAAATTTTCTCTTCTTTGTCCCAGATGTCTATTATGGTTAATATCTTTGATTGTATCCATGTTTTGATCTTCATTCTTGAATTTTACTCCACTATGGTTTATTATGGAGTGTTTTTGAACTTAGATTATCTAAAGTACGAATCCCTAATCTTTGTTCTTTTGTCTCACTGGATTCGTTTCTTAAAAATATTTTTCATCATCCTCAGTCCTAAATGATGATATAACTGAATATCTTTGGCCTGTAGTGCAAAGATGAATGATTACTGGATGAATATCTTTGACTGTAGTGCAAAGATGAGCAGTGTGTGAGATGAATATGACCAATTGGTGATACAAATGAATATCTTTGGCCCGTAGTGCAAAGATGAATATTTGATTCAAGATGTATATTGATTGATGTTACAGGGATAAAATATTGATGATGGACTTTTAAATTCATAAATGATAGTAGATTTCATTCTCTACTTAACTCTTCTAATGAAATATTATTTCCGCTGCAGTTGTTGATCGAGAATTGTTGTCTATTATATTCTATCAGATTTTTCCCTGTTGAAGACTAAGGATAATTTGTTGTACATTATCTTAGTCATAATATTCTTTACTGACTAGTTGAGCTCACCCTTTTCCTTTTTGTTCCATTTTTCTTCTCAGGAGACGAAAAATATAATGAGAACTAGACGGGGTGTGGATTGATGTTTCAAGGCAGTTGTTTTAGTAGTCCTCACTATTTTGTAAAATAGTGTATCAATAATTATAAAGAGGAATTATTTGAGTGTAGATATTGTCTAGAAGATAATATTTGTATTTAAACTCACAGTATATGTGTTTTAGTATTTTGCACGACAATTGTATTAATGAAGTTGTAGTTGTTTCTGTACCATGTATTTGGCGACTCAGAATAGGTGATGTATACCTATTAACCAAGTCACAATTGTCGATAGATTAACCAAGTCTGCTCATTTCTTACCTATACAAGAAACTTATTCACTTGAACGTCTTTCTCGTATATACATAAATAAGATTTTAAGACTGAATGGTATGCCAGTATCCATAGTTTCTAATCGAGAACCAAGATTCACTTCACGATTTTGGGTCAGTTTGCAGAAAGCTATGGGTACGAATTTATGATTCAATTCGGCATATCATCCTCAGATGGACGGGCAGTCGGAGAGGACTATTCAAACTCTTGAAGATCTATTGAGACTCTGCGTACTAGACTTCAAACGAAGTTGGGACAAGTACTTGCCGTTAGTGGAATTCTCCTACAACAACAGTTATTAAGCAAATATAGGTATGGCTCCATTCGAGGCTTTGTATGGACGAAAGTGTCATTCTCCAGTATACTGGGATGAGGTGGGTGAAGCAACTTTGTTGGGACCAAAATTGGTACGTATGACTACGGAAAAGATTCAAATGATCCTGCAACGTATACAAACCTCACAAGATCGACAAAAGAGTTATGTTGATCTTCATCGAAGGGACGTGGAATTCAATGTTGGAGATCATGTACTGTTACGTGTTGCTCCATGGAAAGGAGTTACGAGATTTGGAAAGAGAGGAAAGCTCAACCCTCGATTCATTGGCTATTTGAAATCCTCGACCGAGTAGGAATTGTGGCCTATAAACTCGCCTTACCACCAAGTATGTCTAGTGTTCATAACATTTTTCACATATCTATGTTACGTAAATATGTGGAAGACCCGAACCACATTATTGAATTAGAACCAGACGAGATAGCAGAAGATTTAACGAATGAATAGGTACCTGTTAAAATCTTGAATAAGAAGGAACATGTTAGTTCCCAAAGGCATAATAGTTATTTAGAAGGGGGGTTGAATAGATATTTTAAAAATTCTTTTAATCAAAATTCTTATTAGTTTTGATAATGATTTAAACACAACGGAATTAAGATGTTTGTTTTTCCTTCAAGATATAATGAATTAATAGGAGTAAAGCAGTTATGGAAGTTATAGCAGTTATAACAAGAATATAAGAGACACAATGATTGATAGTAGTTAGGTTCTTAAATGGTGTTACTCAGTTTCTGTTAAGCTTGAGTTCGAAAGAACTGAGTAGCTGAGCAAGCTTTCTTTTTCAGATCGTAGAGTTTAGCGTTGAGTGTTCTTCAACTTTTTTTTTCAGTACTTGCTTAAATCTTTCATTTGCTGAAGCTTTGTATTTATGATGTCTTTGAAATGTATCCGTTGAAAACACCCGTTGAAGCATTAAATGCATTTGACATTTCTGAGCTTTGATGGAGACTTTTTGCACAACTTCTGATTAGCAGACTGGCCCACTGACACAGAAGACTGCTGTTTCACCTAACACCTGAAAAAGGTATTTTCTGCTGACCCAGAGTACTTTCCTTAGCTTCTTCAATTCGTTCCTTTGTTATATACTAAGGACGACTGTTGTGTCATTGGGACTCTCAAGGACTTCAACGTCTATAGCTCATTCCATATTTGTTCTGATTTATCTTTAAATAAATGGACGAGGCTAGATGCTTCTAACATAGACAGATGAAGCTCTACGATTCTGATCATGGTGTCTTGCCACCTTGGTGCTTGATCTGATACTTCTAAACGAGAACACTACGATTTCTCTAAAGTACTGGTACACTATGATCTTAACTTGCTTGTCTTGCAGACTATACGCTTCCGAGAGCACACTACGACCTCTAATTTGGCTCGGAAGGCGTTTGGACCATTCTACGATTTTGGAGACCCCTTCAAATCAAATACACTACGATCCTCGATGCTCTATGATTCTTCCTTGTCTTCTGTAATCTCTTGATCATCTCGATAGACTACGATTCAGTGGAAGCCTATCTATTACATCTCAAGATATAGATCAACTAAACAGCTTTAATCTTTTCTTCTATACATTCATTTACAGAATGATAAACATTAAAGTCCAGATCAACCTAACAAGTTTGATCTATCACTAAGTCCTTGTACATGTGTTCCTTTGAAGGACTTTACATATAATCATGAATATTAACTTTCAACATCAAATTTTAAATATGCAATCTCCCAACAATCTCCCCCTATTTGATGTTGACATAACCCAAGAGATTTGTATCATGATTATTAATTTCTAGATGCAGTTGCTAGAAAGTAAATATGACTTAGTGTTTCAGTGAGCAGCTGAAACCTCTAGAGAATAAGCATGAATTTATTGATGTTTGTAAAGACAGATATTACAATTAAGTTTAGTTACATCAATAAGAAATGAGTTTCAAATTATCTCTATTTCTTCTGTCTTTTGTTCCTTGGAGGATTTGCATACTCTTGAGCTCTTCTTTTCTTGCTAACTTCATGTCTCCATGCTATATCTTTCATCTCACTTTGACTTAGCCTTTGCGAATGATCGTGTCTATTCATGAATGCAAGATCTCTAATTGGCATTCTTAGACCAGTGGTGGTCACTTCTTGTGAGCTGGGAGAAGGCCTTTGACTCCTTAGTGGTTGTGCCATGAGAATTTGTTGTTGTTCAGGTCATGGAGTCTGATGGCGAGACTATCTTGCAGGAGAACTTATAGGAGAACTTCTTTAGAATTGAGCAATTTTGCCTTTGCCTTTGCCTCCTTTGCCTCTTCCTTTGTCGCCTTCCCCTTTATTCTCCCCCTTTATGTCAGCATCAAGGGTTCCAATATCTTCAGATAGGAGAATCATGCCTTGTACGAGTTCGTGGAGTTGAGTCTTAGATTGAATAATATCTTCACGATTTTCCTGGATCAGAGAGTCGGTACGAGCTTCTCTCTTTTGCAGAATGACCAAGACATTTTTTGTTTGTTACATTTGACCTATGGAGAATTCTTGGAACTCTTTCATTTGGGTCTTTAGACTCGTGAGATTTTCTCACTACAAAAAATAGTGATTTTGCAACAAACAGTTTTCATTGCTAAATGTGCAAAATTTCGTTGCCAAATGCCATATGCAACGATTTTTCGGTCGTTGGACATTTCATTGCGCAATGAGCCTTACTAATTGTCTAGCAACGAATTATTTTTTTTCATTGCAGAAAGTAATATATTTCGCAACGAAATTTTTTTTTTGTGTCAAATTCTAAATCATTTAGCAAAGAAATATTTTGTAGCAAATTTATTAAGAAATTATTACTGAAAAATAATTTTCGTTGCAAAATACGCCTAATTAGCAACGAAAAGAATCTTTTTATTTTCCAATGAAGATAAAATTCGTTGCATTTGATACACATTTGCCAACGTAATTTGCCGTTACTGAACAATATAGAAATTGTTGCCTTAATTGATTTTCGTAGCTAATTGTGTACTTTTTGGTAACGATGTTTGTTGTTAAATGTACAAAAAAAACTAGTTATGTATTAATTTGCAACGAATTTTGCGTTGCCATTGAATTTTTTATAAATAATTCTGATGAATTAGCAACGATACTATTCAAAGGTGATTGTTTTTAGAGAGCAACAAAAGTTATTGTCAATTAGCAACGACACTATACATTATCATTTACTTTTCATGTGCCACGAAATTTATAATTTATAACGATATAAATATTGCCTTTTCTTTTGTTATGTAACGAATGTCAAAATTATTTTATAAACAAAAAAAATTATGTCTCAATAACCCCATAACAAATTATGACAGAAATACAAAAAAACTAAAATATTATTAATTAAATAAAATCATCCAATACATCGATACATTAATTCATCATCTTTAAAATCAAACTCCGTACGACTAAAAACTACAGAATCAACACAAATGCTAATGGAGCACTGCTGAAGCAGCATGCGCCTGCAACATATAACACAAATGCTAATGGATGAAATAGATCGTGTTAGCTGCAGAATGAAGGGAGAAAAGACTAACATGATCCTACAGAATCAAGGTACAAATTCGAGGTTCCAACATAATACAATTCACAATCCTAATGAGCAATGTCATGATTGTTATGAGAGGATATCTCTCGTTGGTTCAAATTTTACACAGATTGAGTAAATCCAAAATTATCGCAAATAACTGCAATGCTAAAGAACATATACATACAATTCTCAATGAGGTGGACAAATACCAATCAATATATCCCACAAACCTGAACTCAGGGATTTTGGTAGTCATCCATGGCTGCAGGTAATACTGGCAGCACCATATGATGATATTTAACTTGCAAGTCGGGACCCAAATCGGTGGACAATTGACCAACTTTATTAACAAATTTGCCCACCATACGAAAGGTGGGGATCTTGAAATGAGTTCAAAACCATAGACACCACTGGTTCCAAATTTTTACTCATTACCTGTATGGATTGAGAGAGAGAAAACTGCATTTTAAAAAATATTAATATCCAAACATAATGAAACATTTTAGTCAGTCTAGCCTATCAAACACAAAGTCAACATCACACAAGTAAGTACACTTAACTAGATAATCAACAAGTAAAGGCACATAATCTTATAATCAAACCAAACATAAAGTAGAAACTAATTCCAATTTCTGTCTAAGGGCGTGAACAAGTGAACTTAAGAACAAAATACCAACAACAAAAGCACAAACTTGATACCTTGGAGCAACCCTTAGCAATTTGAGCAAGTGCAATGAGTGTAGCATGATGTTTCTGCCATTCAGGAGCAGCCAAATAAACCGGTAACACTTCATAAGCAACAGGAATAATAGTATTCCCACCCAAATTCATCGCTAGAAAGTAGAAAAAGAGAATATATACTATACAAGAATCACATAGAAATGATTTTCAACATCTGTACTAAATGTGATATGACAAAAAATCATGCCAAAGTTATCTTTCTGACGTCCCTTCTCAAGTGCTCAGTATAATGAATATCAAGCTGCGAGACAAAGATGTCTAAAAAGTTGTCATATATCTTAGAGAAAATCAAGCAGAAATGACCTAAAAAAAAAATTTACTTTCAATATGTAGGTTCATAAAGAAGACTCTGCTTCCATCCTAAATATTTGTGGAATGTGATGACTTTTAAAAGCAGAATATTAAAAAATGCCACGTCCACATAATTAAGGCTAAATTGCTAGAAGATAGGTTCTCAAAATAAAAGGTCCAAGAGAAGCATTTTAAATGATATCTCATTTTTTGATACACTCGTACCCAAAATGTGGAAACATAAGAGAAGCTTACTTTGTGTTTTCAAGAGCAGAAGATAAGGATGTTGTTTTGTGGAATGCAATGATTTCTGGGATTTCTAGGCACTCCCAATCTAAAGAAGCAATAATATTATTTGAGAAAATACAGGAAATTTGTTTACACCTGTTAACGCCAAGATCTTTCTACGCTCCCCAATCACGTAAAGCACGTCCAATCCTGCACAGTAAACACGTCAATACCAGAAGCTTGACGGCTTGGACCGTCGGGGGATAGCTCCAGCGTAAGATTCAGTACAGGCGATCACAAGGTTAACAATGGAGGAAAAATAATGTCTAGTATCTTGAGAGAGAAAAATAACAGTTACCTCCTATTATGTGCTATCCTTCCTCACATATACTCAGAAATCCAGTTTCTCGTGCCACCCACTCTTCTCTGACACAGTCCCCCAATCCCGGTGACCTCAGCTGTGAGACCCCGAATTTTATGAAATGAAAGTATTCAATTTTCTTATAATTATTCTATTTAGTAAATGGTTAAATTGATAAAAGGTTAAAGTTAAGGGTGATATGTGAAATTTTTTCAAAGTAAGCAAGTTGTCATAAAATAATCGGTGGTAAAAGTATAGTAATACGCATTGTTGCATAGTAGCACCCGGTGTTGTAGAGTATCTTTGATTATTGATGCTTACGTGAGAAGTCACTCAGTTTTATTCAATTATTGTTACAATATTTAATATTATTAAATCAATAATTGAGATTATAAGTTATTCATATTATTATTTGCATAATTAACAATGTCTAGAAGTTCTGTCAAGGAGAGGTTTGGTAACCTAATTGCGCGCCAATAAGGAGAAATCCTTATCGGAAAGCCCCCTCTTTCCTGGGAACGATCTGGTTGTTAATATTGGGAGTTATAATAATAATGAATAAATGTTATTAAAAATTGAATTTGAGTTCGGAGTTGAATTTGGAGACGTAAACGTGATATTTGAGTCCAGAATGATGAAATTAGTAAAAATAGACTATAAACACAAAATTTATCGGGGTTGACTTTTTGGTAAAAAGTCAACAATTGACTTTTTCATAAAAAGTCAAACTTCAAAATTTCAAAAATGAAATTGTTGATAAAAATATTTCCATTGTGTTGGGATTGTTAGTATTAGTGGAAATCGACAATTATTTCAATAGTATTTAATGTCTGGAGGTTATATTGACCAATCGGGTAATTAATCGGATAAATGAGAAATTAGTTGCTATTAATTACATACTTATAACTATGTGTTCACATGTGTGTACTATTGATTCACATGATTTACTATTAGGGGAGTGGGTGCAAGATTGATAATACTTGCATGACTAAATTAAAAATGGAGGTATAGATGAAGGTACTATACTATAATTAATTTTTTCACATGTTTAGAACTATTGAGTCACATGATTTACTATTGATTCACATGATTTACTATTAGGGGAGGTGGTGCAAGTTTGATAATACTTGCATGACTAAATTAAAAATGAAGGAAAAGATGAAGGTAATATACAGTAATATTTCGAGCCCCAAAATGTGCAATTATGGAAACTATATTTTTCTATAAATAGAAGCTCATTCCTTCATTATTTTTCACCAATTCACTAAAGCTATAGAGCAATTATTATAGAGAGAAATTATAGAGAGAAAGAAGAAGAGAAGTCTGCTACCTCACTATTCTAGTATCCAGTTTTTTTCTAAGGTAAGGGATATTATTTCTTTCATATTCATGAAGAGAAGTTATTTTCTTTTAATACTCGTAAGAGTTGTTATTCCATTCTTTATTATTCTGTTGGAATAACATGTCTGTGTGGACTACCGCATGCCTGGTGAATTCTGATGTTATTCCATTCTTTATTATTTTGTTGGAATAACCTGTCTGTACAGACTACCGCATGCCTAGTGAATTCTTTTGTTATTCCATTCTTTATTATTCTGTTGGAATAACCTGTCTGTGCGGTCTATCGCATGCCTGGTGAATTCTGTTGTTATTCTATTATTTATTATTCTGTTGGAATATCCTGTTTAAGCGGATTCGCATGACACGGTTCGATTCTTTATTATTCGTTGGAATATCGCCCATGCATGCTAATTACGCATGACCTGGTTTCGTTCTTTATTATTCTGTTGGAACATCCTGTATGTGAGGATTACGCATGACTTGGTTCCATTATTTAATATTCTGTTAGAATAACCTTTTTATGTGGATTACCGCATGCATGGTGAATGATCATTCGTATTCATTCTTTATTAAATTGTGGAAATGATCTATCTACGTTGATTACCGCATGGCGGATTAAAATCCATTTGTAGTTTTGTATATTCTATTATACTCGTATGAAATATCATTTTTTTTGTACTCGTCATGAAATATCATTTTATTAGGTATTTTTTTGTTACAAGTTACTATTCACGGGTTACTATTCACCCGGTTACTATTTACTCTAGTATTATTCACTTAGGTATTCGGGGCACTTTCGTGCCCGAGTACTATTCACGAGTTACTATTCACCCGATTACTATTCACTCTAGTATCATTCACTCGGGTATTTGGGACACTTTTTATGTCGGGGTACTATTCATAGGATACTATTCACGAAGTACTATTCACGAGGTACTCTTCACCCAAAAAATATATTTCTTTTCTGTCCAAATTATTTTTGGTACATGAATATTATTCTTGAATTTTACTCTACAAAGCAATATCATTTTGACAATTTGGACGTTATTGATTTCTGGATAAATTAAATTATACATTTTTAAAATTTATCCTTGAACTTGTTTTATTGAATTATTATGTCATTGTCATCATCCTTATGCTTATATTGTGATGAAAGTCGTCTTTGGCTTACGTGCATAGATGGACTGTTGATTATTGGTTTTACAGTTGTATATTTTTAGCTTACGTGCAAAGATGGACTGTTGATTATTGGTTTTATACTTGTATATCTTTGGGTTACGTGCAAAGATGGGACAGTGTATGACATGATCATAACCATTGGTGATAATAACGAATATCCTTGGCCCGTAGTGTATGGATAATTCGATGATGTGATCAAGCGAGGATCATGACCATTAGTTAACAGTTGAATGTCTTTGGTCAGTAGTAATCGATGCATAATTGATTAGTATGATCATGATCATTGGTTTTATAGTTGAATATCTTTGGCCCGTAGTGCAAAGGTAGACAACTGATTGGTATGATCATTATTATTACATTTGAATATCTTTAGCCTTTGGGGTAAGATTATTAAGTAAGCGTTCTATTAAGCCTTTGTGGCAAGGAGAAACTGTTGATTTACATGATTATAAATATAAATTGTGGATTTAACTATAATCTTTGGTGGTTTAGGTAAAGACAGGTGATGATAGTTCTTTTTGTCTTGGGTATAACAAAGAACTGTTGTTGAGTATTACAGGAATGAAATATTAACGATGGACTTTTAATCTAGAAGAGATAATAGACATTATGTTCTACTTGAATCCTCTAATAGATTGCTTATTCCGTTGCAGTTAAACTTGATGTTTATTGTATTTTATTAGTTTAATACTGTTGAAGACTAAGGATAATTTATTCTGCATTATCTTAGTCATAATATTTCTTACTGGGCTAGTTGAGCTCACCCTTTTCTTTCACTATTCTCTTCAGGAAATGAGAATATAGTTGGGACTAGTTGGGGAATGGATTGACGGTCCAAACGGTTATTTTAGTAGTCCTCACTATTCTATAAAATAGTGTGACAATAAATGTAATGAGGACTCCATTGAGAGTGGATATTGTCTAGAAGGCAATATTCTTGTTTAAACTCTCAGCTATGTTTTTTCTTATTGTACACGACTGTTGTATAATTAAGTTTGTATTTGATTTATGTACCATGTATTTGGTGACCCAAGATGGGTGATGTATACCTGTATTGGGGGCGTCACATCAGGCGACTGTGTGCAGACCACCGGCTCCATCCCATCACTGTTTGTCATCGCCGACCGACTAAGTCCAATTCACATTAATGTATGACAGAGATAACAGTCAACATTATACTCCTCATAATTATCGGTCAAAGCCAAACTTCATCTAATGGATCAGTCCACCAAACTGGCCCAATACCTTCAAGACCCAATAAATAAAACCCAATAGATAAGTCCATCCAGTCCGGCCCACTACATAAAGTATCATGGCCCAACATTTCCCCCCCCCAGTCTTTTATTAAACAAAATGTTTAATGAAAAAGTATAAAGGTTCCCGGTCCATGACAAAAAGAGTACGATAGGATCATTAAAGGCCCAAAATGAAACTCACCGAGGCCCAACATATAAAGAATTGAAATAGCAAGACAAATTAAACCCGGAAACCCAATCCGGTTAATATCTTTTCGAATTCGTCATGATGACTGGAATTAAATGTGCCGCCTTCGAGTTTTATTAAAAACTGAAAAGACCGCCCGTATAAAAAGTGATGTCTCCCAAATTTGACAGTTTTACCTGCAAATTTGAATTTCAGACGTCTCTTGCTCTCTTCTTCCTCTTATCGAACTCCTTCTCTGCAATTTCAATAATAATGGCTTCCTAAGATTTCGATTAAGGTATTCCCCTTGTTGTGACTCCTATTACCTCTATTCCTCCTAGCCCAAGCCCTACTAAGGTGGCTTCGAGCTCAAACCCCAATCCTCCTACCAAAAATCCACAGTCGAAACACCTTCTTCAACCTTCTGAATTTTTTAAGAATGTAGAACACTTCCCTCATGCCAATACTTCTTCCATAGTTACCGAGATCGAACTGCGTAACATTCGGACCCGTTACCAGATCCCTGATACCCATCTGGTGAGGGCTCTAACCCCTAATGAACAAATGTACCAGCGTCCGAAAGGTTGGACAGCCACATCGGTCACTCTTCTTGAAAAGGGGGTTTGATTCCCTCTCCACGTATTCATAGTTACCTTCTTAGGGTTTGTGGGTGTCGGATTTGCCCAATTAGTTCTGAATTCTTATATTCATATCCTAGCTTTCATCGCCTTCTACCATGAAGTAGGTGTTGCCACTACCCGTAACTTCTTCTTTTCTATTTATAATATCAACAAATCCTGTGAAAAAGGATTCAAAGTTCTGAGCAAACAATCGCTGAAGCCACACAAGAAATTTGAAAGACGTTCCTTGGTGTCTACCCCCTCTAGCAACAAAGGATGGCATAAAGGGTGGTTCTTCGTCAAAGGACTAGAAATTGCTTCTTTGCCGAACTGGACCATTAAGGAAAAAGTCTCTGCAGACTTCGATGATATTCCTGAAGAACGTGTGAATGAAATGATAGAGCTTTTTGAAAACTTCCCGAAGGAGGAGTGGAATTACGGACTCCTCACCAAGCAAGCATGGTTATATGACCATAAGTGTGAGTTTTGATCTATCTTACTGTGCAATTGTTGAATTCTCCAATAACACAGATTCTGATATACTGCTTTGTACCTTTTGCAGTGTCTTTGATTAAACCGACCTCTTTAGATGTAAGAGATCTGGAAGACTTTCTAACTGGAAAATATTCAGAAGCGACCACCGAACCCCCAATAATTGAACCCCCACCTGTCGATCATTCAAATACCAAAATACCTACTGTCGAAGCCCATACTACTGATCCACAGGTCAACGATTCCATTCCACCCGAAGGACCTATCCATCCCCATCGAAAGAAAAGAGCCATTCAGAAACCCAAATATATCCCTACACAATCGGCCTCTGCTCCTATCAAAGAATGTTTGCTTGACATGCATCTAGACGAACGGACTCGATTCCTTCATATCAAGAAGTTAAGAACCAAAATTACTTCCCCACCCACCGGAGAACCTCAAGTACCTCCTACAGAAACCGATCTTCCACCCATCATCCCTGTGGAGATCCGGGTTTCTGAAGATGAAGCCGAGGAACAAATCGAACCCATTCCATCACTTTCTCGCAAAAGAAAACAACCCTTTGATAGTCAACCAAGCTCAACACCTATTCAATCACCACCACGTGAAACTATTTACAATCAATCGCCATCACCTGAAACCATTTATGTTGAACCATCACCGCCTCCCGAGTAACCCATACCTTCTCCTTTGAAACCCTCTTCTTCTGAATTCAGGAATGAAGCCATGGCATCGCCTACTTTATGGCCTGAATTCAATGCTAACTTCTCATTCCAACTCTATGATGCTTTCGTCCGAGATACTGATGAACATCTATTCGACAACAGCTCAATCATGGAGCTAATCGATGAAGGAATGAAATTCCAGAGGAAGGTAATTTATCAATATTTTATTCATATAGACTTTCTGCCTACGTATAGACTTGTTTGACTAACACTGAATATATGCAGGCAAACGCTATCTTTGGACATTTACTTCCAAAATATAAAGAAGCCTAAGCCGAAGAGGATGCTGCAAGAAAAGAGAATGTCATACTGAATTCGACTTTGGCGAAAGAAAGAAGTGATCATGGTACTGCACTCTTCAATAACGAATGTCTTCGAAAAGATCTAGATCAGACTAAGGAAGAGCTGAAGACGACCAAGGCTACTAATCACGAGGTTGTTAATATGAACATAGATTTAGTTCAAAGGAACGAAATTCTTATGAAAAAGAATGAAGATCTAGTTTAATCCAACCAGAGTTTGGCCAAACAAGTCAACAAGCTCGAGGCTAAAGAATCACGTCATCTGAAGAGACGTCAGAAACTTGAAGAAGAAATTCGGGAACTTCGGGCCCTTCGAGACTTAGGTCCGCCTTTAACCGAAGAACTTCGCAAGCAAATCCAAGAAGAGTACCGAAAATCAGATAAACTGAACGGACAAATTATTCATATGTACTCTGAAGGTTATGAAATCTGCCGAAGCAGAGGCAAAGCAAAGCTTGTCGTAGCAAAGGTAGATCTGGCTCTGAGATAAGGCTTGAAGATGATATCACTTCTTCTTAGCTTTATAATTTTTTGTAAAAAACTCTAACTTTTTTATAAACAGTTAATATTAATGAAATGTTTATTTCATTCCTTATTACTCCTTTGTGATCGTTTCTTGTCAATAATTCAGTATCAACTTGAAAAACGTACAAGTTCCTTTTAAACTTAACTTAAATTGTTAGTCAATAATTAAACAAATTACATAACAGATAAGATTTAAGTAATAACATAATCTGAGCTCAACACTTAACAAAATCAGGTAATAAAGTAATGCAATACTTATTCGTTACCGAAGTGTGAGACAGATCTGCCTGGATCCAAACAAACATATAGGCTACCATCGAATGGTCAGCGAGTCCACCTGAACCTCTTTTCACCAATGAACTTTGTTTACCACGCAAGGCCTAACAAATTCATAAGATTCGCTAAACATATAGGCTACCATCGAATGGTCAGCGAGTCCACCCGAACCTCCTTTCACCAATAAACTTTGTTTACCACGTAGGGCATAACAAATCCATAAGATCCACTGAACATATAGGCTACCATCGAATGGTCAGCGAGTCCACCCGAACCTCCTTTTACCAATGAACTTTGTTTACCACGCAGGGCCTAACAAATTCATAAGATCCACTGAACATATAGGCTACCATCGAATGGTCAGCGAGTCCACCCGAACCTCCTTTCACGAATGAACTTTATTTACCACGCAAGGCCTAACAAATTCATAAGATCCATCGAACATATAGGCTACCATCAAATGGTCAGCGAGTCCACCCGAACCTCCTTTCACCAATGAACTTTGTTTACCACGCAGGGCCTAATAAATTCATAAGATCCACCGAACATATAGGCTACCATCAAATAGTCAGCGAGTCCACCCGAACCTCCTTTCACCAATGAACCGAACACCAATGAAGAAAAGATCAATTGGAAAAAAGAATCTTTTATTAATGATGATTCAAATATTAATAGACTCCGGTATATTGACACTGTCTCTACTAAAAATACTTCTGAAGCCTACCAGCATGCCAAGTATTCTTGATATCAGACCCATGTAATGTTCTCAACCGATAGGTCCCTGATTTTGGTACTTCAATAACTTCGTAGGGACCTTCCCAGCTCGGAATTAATTTTCCCACATTCTGAGGCATAGAAGCTTCAACTTCTTTGAGAAAAAAATCTCCCACTTCAAATCTTTGAAGTTTTACCCCTTGTTATAATGTTTAGCTACCCGACGTTGATAGGCTACCAATTTGATCAAAGTTATCTCTTTGACTTCTTCTAGTAGATCCATATTAACCTTCAGTCCTTTATCATTGTATACTTCTTTAAACTGACTAACCCGAAGACTGGTAGATCCAATTTCTATAGGGAGCAAGGCATCAGTACCGTAAGCCAACTTGAAAGGTGAATCTCCCGTTGTAGTCCTCGTTGTAGTCCGATAAACCCATAACATGCTGAGTAACTCTTCTGCCATCTTCCTTTAGCCTCATCCAATCTATATTTAATCCTATTCAACGGCATCCTGTTGGTTACTTCGACCTGTCCATTAGACTGTGGATGAGCTATCAAAGTCTTTCTATGCTTAACCCCTATCTCCTTCAAAAATGCTTCAAACTTCGATCCCACAAACTTACGTTCGTTGTCCAATATCACCACCTTTGGAACGCCGAATCAAAACACTATAGATTCTTTTAGAAACTTTAAACACTCCTGTTCCGTTATTAATCTAAGTGGCTTCGCTTCAACCCATTTGGTCATATAATCAATTGTAACTATAACGAAACTGACTTGACCTTTAGCTTTCGGCAATGGACCCAGTATATCCACCCTCCAGACAGAAAAGGGTATAGGAGATAAAATCGAATATAGCTCTTCTGGTGGCAGATGTGGGATAGGACTATTCAATTGACATTTTGAACATTTATTCACATATTCAGTAGCCTCCTTAAAAATTATGGGCTAATATAGCCCTGCCAAAGTACTTTGTATGCTAATGACTTCACAGCCATGTGATTGCCATGAATACCTTCGTGAATCTCTCGAAGAGCATATTCAGATTCAGATGGAACTAAACATTTCAACAATAGAGACAAAAAAGCCCTTCAATAAAGATCCCCATCAATAAGAACAAAGTTAGCACTCTTGTACTTAACTTTCTTGGCCAGCATCTGATCCGAAGGAAGGACGCCATCTGCCAGATACTCCAGATATGGAGTCAACCAGCAGTTAGAACGCTCAACATACATCATTGATTCTTGTTGGATACTAGGCTGCTGCAGAATCTCCAAATAAACAGATCCATCAAAATTACTAGCATCTGTAGTAGCTAGCTTTGATAATGCATCGGCAATAGAATTATCATTGCGTTCAACGCCTTGAAACTCATAGGACAAGAAATACTGAAGCCAACCCTTCAACTCTTCTAGATACTTGATCATTTTTGGTCCTCGGTCTTCATATTCTCCTAAAATTTGCTTAACAACTAGCTGAGAGTCGCTGTAAATGATTAACTTCTGAACTTCAAGACTCTTGGCCAGTCGTACTCCTGCTAGCACCGCTTCGTACTCTGTTTCGTTGTTCGTTGCTCTGAACCCAAATCTGATGGCCTGCTACACCTTGAATCCCTCCGGACTTGTCAAAATAATCCCCGCTCCACTGATGTCCGAAGTAGAAGATCCATCTGCATACAACGTCCATGAGCTTTGGTTCAGTTGAAGAACTGAAACTGCTCTGTCAGACTCTTTGGCTTCTCCCAAACTATCATCAGCTTCAGAAAACAAACATTCGACCACGTAATTAGCTAAGGCCTGCCCCTTAATAGCCGTCCGGGGATGATATTCTATGAAAAATTGAGACAATTCCATTGTCCATGCGGCAAGCCTCCCCGAGACTTTAGGCTTCCTCAACACCTTCTTCAAAGGTTGATCCGTATATATTATTATCAAATGACCTTGGAAATACTGTCGAAGCTTGCGACTAGCTATAATCAAAGCAAAGGCAAATTATTCAAGGTTCGGGTACCTTGTCTCAGCATCTCTCAAAGCATGGCTTACATAGTATATCGGATGTTGTTTACCCCCTACTTCTCATACCAGAACTGCCCCAACTGCCAATGAACTAGCTGCTAGATACAAATATAATGGCTCAGCTGGAGCTGGCTTCACCAACAAAGGCACCAAAGATAAATACGTCTTTATTCCCTAGAAAGCGTCTTCACACTCCGAAGTCCACTGAAACGTCTTTGCATTCCTCGGCCCTTTCAATGTATTAAAAAATGGCAAACACCATTCTGCCGATTTAGACATGAATCTCCTCAAAGCTGCAATTCTCCCTGTTTGTCGTTGAATATCTTTAAATGATTGAGGAATCTTCATGTTCAAAATAGCTTGGATCTTTTCTGGATTGGCTTCAATATCCCGCTGACTGACCAGATAACCCAGGAATTTACTTGCACCGAGACCGAAGGTGCACTTGGTCGGATTTAGCCTCAAATGGTGATGACGGACTATCTGAAAACATTCTTCTAAATCGTCCAAGTGTTTCTGCACTGTCATGCTCTTCACTATCATGTCATCGACGTAAACTTCTATGTTTCTCCCCAATTGCCTTCGGAATACAAAGTTCATCATCCTCTAGTAAGTGGCTCAAGCGTTTATCAA
Source organism: Panax ginseng (assembly GCA_020205605.1). NCBI lineage: Eukaryota > Viridiplantae > Streptophyta > Magnoliopsida > Apiales > Araliaceae > Panax > Panax ginseng. The sequence continues at coordinate 92,675,788 of CM035137.1, forward strand.
GCCAAACGTCATCTTCTTATAAGCATACACCGAACGATGCGTAACGAATGCCGTCTTTGGTATATCCTCTTTACACATGGAAATTTGATGATATCCAGAGAAAGCATCCATAAAACTAAGTAAGGCATACCCCGAAGTCGCATCGATGAGTTGATCAATATGAGGTAATGGATAGAAGTCCTTCGGACAAGCTTTATTTAAGTCCGTATAGTCAATACAGACTTGCCATTTCCCATTTTACTTCAGGACTATCACTACATTCTCCATCCATTCTGGGTAATCTATCTCAAAGATGAAATCTGCAGCCAGCAACTTTGTAATTTCTTCATCGATAATCCTCTGTCGCTCTGGTGCAAAAATCCGTCTTTTCTGCCAAACTGGCTTCTTTGATAGGTCCAACTCCAGCTTATGCTCTACAATCTTTCGTCTTACCCCCGGCATATCATTAGGCTCCCATGCAAAGATATCTGCATAACATCGTAAAAGTTCTATGAGGTTCGTTCGGAGAGGTTTCGGCAGACCCGAACCTATCTTCACTATTTTGTCCTTCTTGCCAGGAATTAGCTCGAACTCTTCTGTCTCTCCAGCTGGAATAACCAACGGTTTTGAATTGCTTTCAGTAAAGGGCTCTATCTCTATCGCCATAGTTTACTTTTTCTTGTTAACTCCTACTCCTGAAGCAATCACAGCATTCCGATAGCAACGTCTAGCCAAATCCAAATCCCCTGCCACCTCACCAACCCCTTGTACTGTCGGGAACTTGATCTTGAAGTGAGGAATTGACGTCACAACTTGCAGAGCAGTCAAAGTAAGTCTACCCAATATGGTGTTATAAGCCGAATCTACATGTACAACATAAAATTTACATATAATTTCTACCTATTGTGGAGCCGTACCGAAAATAACCGGTAACTCAATAGTCCCTGCCACCTTGACTGGATCATTACTGAAGCCATACAAAGGAGCCTCTTGTCTGACCTCCATCTTCCATCCATCCAAATGCATCCTCTAATACGCATGAGCGTATAGAGTATCAACAGAAGTCTGATACGCATGGGCGTATAGAGTATCAACAGAAGATCCATTGTCAATCATCATTCTCTTCATGTCCACTGAACCCACTTGTGCAGTAATCACCAATGCTCCTTCATGGGGTTCAATAGGCTCTGAAGGAAAATCATCATCAGTAAAGGAGATTACCATTCCTGGATACAGTTTGTCAGTCTTTGGGAGCGTACCCGCCACTGAATGAACCAAATCCAAGTATCATCGACACTTCTTCCCAATAATCTTTCCAGAAGTCCCCTCGGTAATGACATCAATTACATGTCTAGCTGTCTGTTCTGGAGCTGGCAACGTAGGCTGAACCTGCTGGGCAACTTGAACAGGTCCTTCCCCTCTCTGCTGATCTTGTGGAGGCGCTCTTCTGCCACATACTGAACTAATGCACCACCTTGCACCTTTCTTTCAATAAAATCCTTTAAACTGCAGCAATCATTGGTATCGTGACCCGAAGCCTGATGGTAATCACAATACTTGCGAGAATTACCAGCCCCAGGTTTAATGTTGTCACGAGGTGGTTCAAAGTAAGGTTGATTCTTGATCCGATCCAGAATAGCAGCCCTATCCATATTCAGTTGAGTGTACGTCTTGTTCACCTTTTGGGTCAGAACAGGCGGACGACCTCCTCCTTGTCGCCAGTTGTTGTTGTATTTCTTCAAGTTCCCTTCTGGTGGATCATTATTACCTTCGCTTCTCTTCTGGGTACCCTCAACTTTATCTTTATCTGTTTCCTTGAACATGTCCGAAGAAGGACGCTTCAAGCTATTCATAGCTTCTTCGACCACAATATAGCCTTCAGCTTTATCGAAAGCTTCAGATAAACTCTTCGGGTGGTGAAACATTAGCTTCTTTACTAGCTTCTCTAACTTCACTAGATCTAAACCATTCTGAAATAGTCTAACAGCCTGAAGGTCATTGAGATCGATCACCTGGCCGACTACTTCCCTAAAGCGCTTCACATGCCCAAAGACTCATTCGAATATTGTCAAACTTGAGCCAATGAACCGGTAGGCTTTCCCCTTCTTCTGTTGCTCCCGAACTAAGCGTGGAATTTTCCACAAAGATCTGTCCAAGACGAAACCGAATCTAAAGGTAAAGTTCTCATCCACTGCCTAGCATCTTTTCGGAGCGACGTAACGAACGTCTGACATTTGGCAGCATCACTAAAATCATAGTAGTCCATCAGTCTGTCGAACGCTTGACTATGGTCATAGGGATCTACAGATCCATCATAACTTTCCATGTGAGGCATCTTCTTGGTAGGATCAGCTTTTTCCCTAAGAATATCCGAGGAGAAAAGGGATGCCTTTTTTCACGAAATATCCTTTACCTGTTGAACTTCAGCCAGCTGTTTCCAAAGCTCTTTTAATTCTTTGACCAGAAATTCCACTCCTTCCGGTTGCGAAGAGACTTCTTTCTCTGGAGAACTCCTCTTCCTCTGAATAGATCGACCCTTATCTTCTGAACCCACAATTCTAAATGGACTTCTCCGATGACGAGTATCCACAGGGCGGTATACCCTCAGTGGATTCTCGGGAGTGCAACTTTTAGATCTACTTCGATGTGGAACTCTGTCACTATGGTGAGAATACTCAAGATGGTGTACCTTCTTTGTATTTTCGGGTGTATACTCCCTGGACCTGCTTCTTCGTCTACTTCTACCATGATCCCGAGAACCGATAGGGTAGAGTGCCCTCTTCGATTTCTCAGGTGTGTGGCTTCTTGATCTTCTTCGATCCCGAGGTCGGCCTCGAGATGTATGACCAGAGTGTACAAGCTCCTTTTCTCTCTTTATTCATCTTTTCGTGGACCCACTCTGTCCTTCGGACTTATCATAACTAGACGCTTCGTCCTTCATCTCTGCCATACGAAGCATCTGTTCAGCAATGTCTTCCCTCTGTTTCAAAAGAACCTCTAGGGCCTTGTCAGCTTCGTCTGCCATCTTGACTAGCTTGGAAGCCTTATTGGTCTGACCATCCCGGTGTCGAGTTCTAGGCTGTATGCCTTCTACTCGTCTCCGACCATGGTCAGATCCTTTCTCGGCAGCAAAAACCAATCTTCTTTTAGCATCACCATGGGCTCTCGAACGAGAACCTTATGAAAATTGCTTTGAAGTCGTACTATCATGAGCACTCTTTGAAGGACCCAAACGATCTTTGACAAACATTCGTTGTATAGACGAACTCACATCCATCAGTTGTCCTTCAGGGGTAACCGTTCTACTCTTCACCATAACTTTCGATGTAGAACAACTAAAAAGTTGTGATTGAAAACTCAAGAACACTAGAAAACAGCCCTCCTTCTAGCGCCAATGTTAATGTCATGATCTTTCTACGCGCCCCAATCACATAAAGCACGCCCAATCCTGCACAGTAAACACGTCAATACCAGAAGCTTGATGGCTTGGACCGTCGGGGGATAGCTCCGGCGTAAGAGTCAGTATAGGCGATCACAAGGTTAACAACAGAGGAAAAATAATGTCTAGTATCTTGAGAGAGAAAAATATCAGTTACCTCCTATTGTGTGCTATCCTTCCTCACATATACTCAGAAATCCGATTTCTTGTGCCACCCACTCTCCCCTGACATAGTCCCCCAATACCGGTGACCTCAGCCGACTGTGTGCAGCCCACCTGCCCCATCCCATCACTGTTTGTCACCGCCGGCCGACTAAGTCCAATCCACATTAATGTATGACAGAGATAACAGTCAACTATTATACTCCTCATGATTATCGGTCAAAGCCAAACTTCATCTAATGGGTCAGTCCACCAAACTGGCCCAATACCTTCAAGACCCAATATATAAATTCATCCAGTCCGGCCCACTACATAAAGTATCATGGCCCAACAACACCCAACTGAAGTAACTTATGTTTCTATTTTATCTGCACGTGGGCATATGGGTATGGTAGAAAAGGGAAGGAAATATTTTTACATGATGGTAAAAGAGCATAATGTATCACGTAATTTTTTTCACTATTCATGCATGGTTGAAGGGTATGTGCAGTTTTCTTTTTTATTTATAGCTCTAACCAAATGAGTATAGAATTCGAAATCTAAAACGAAATAATATTACTTACATACTACAGAGTATGGAAGAAAATATTATTTCAAGCGAATATTGAACAAAAATAACATCCCTTACCTTGAAAAGAAGAGTATTCCAACTGGTATAACGAGGACATTCTTGAGGAAAACTTTCACTGTTTTCTACGCTCAAATCTTTCTAAAACTCGAAAGAAATATGCTCAAGATTATAGAAGAATTATTATCTGATTCTGGTGTGATTTTCAATTCTAACTGAGCATCCTATTTATAGGAGAATGGAAAGGATACTATTTGAATTTTAGAAATCACCGATGCATGATATATATTTTGGAATGAAATCAAAATTCACGGGCAAGTTTTTAAAAATCACATGATTTCTACTATGTTGTACTATGCAGGCACTATGCATAATAAAATATAATATATTCTATTTTTCATAAAAAATAAAACTAATAAAATAATAATAATAATAATACTCACTTCCTCCCCGGGCAAGTACTCCCCCACCCCAAATTTTAATTCTTGTCATATATATATATATATATATATATATATATATATATAAAATAAAATTAATAAAATATATTATATATATATATATAAATAACCTGTGAAAACCAAAACCACCAGTGACATTCAAATCCTTTCTTTCAACACATGTGGGCCCCACATGTGGCCCACCTTTATTATATTAAATAATTTTCTACATATTAGTTTAAAAAATGGGTAAATAGGGATCCATAAAATAAGTAAAAATTACACAAATACTTCATAAAAATTCCCTCAATATTTTTAACTGCTTGATTATCATCATTTTTATAATTTATAATATTTAACAACTGTGTCGTTCCCAAGAAAGAGGGCTTTCAATAAGGATTTCTCCCTATTGACGTTGCGTAATTAGGTGACCAAACTTCTCGATGTAACTTCTAGACATCGTCAATATTGTAAATAATAATATTAATAACTTTGTCGTCTCAATTATTGATTTACTAATATATAAAATATCGACAATAATTGAATCAAATAACGTGAGATACTATGCAAAGAATTATTGTAGTAATAATTGAACAAAAGCGAGTGACTTCTCACGTAAGTATCAATAATCAATATCGTGTGCTACTATGCAACCACGCGTAGACATCGTATTTTTAACAAGGGTGTTTCAACAGCTTAACTGTAAAACTTTTGCCGTTATTTTTATAAAAAGATATTTTATCGTTTTCTCAATAAAAGAAAATAATTACATTGTGAGGTCCACCAATGATTGTGTCGTCGCATTTAATATTCCTGTTAAAACGAATATTCACGACCAATCGAATATAATATAACAACTTGCATGTATTTTGTAAAATTTATAAATATTACCCACAACTATAACATTATATTAAATTCACTCCATAATAAAAATGATATTTATAGAAAATTCATCTTTATTCATAAAAGTTGGGGTCTTACAACCTCCCTTCTTATGAAATTTTGCCCTCGAAATTAGGGTACATACCGGTATGATGAATAGGTGAGGATACCTTGATTTCATTTTGATTCTAACTCCGGTCATTTCCTCAACATCGTGGTTTCTCCACAAAACTTTGACTTGAGGTAACCTTGGAGCGTAAAATATGTTCCTTCTTATCCAAGATTTTAACAAGAACCTCTTCATACGTTAAATCTTCCGCAATTTCGTCCGGTTCTAACTCAATAATGTGGTCGGGTCTTCTACATATTTCTTGTGGCGCCCCTAAAATAGCTCCCACGACCCATTTCGAGTGCCAGATATCACACTATAAAAATCATTTACAAACTTCATTTATACAACTATTGAAGCGTAAATGCGAGAATGCGACACCACGATTAAACTGTGAGTTTTAATACAAATGTATGTAACTCTTATGCTGCCTTGACCACAACCTTACAATGGTACTTTACATAAAAGTACAGTCAATAACTGTTTTAGAAATTAACATCTTTGGAAAATACTCAAGGAAACCTTCGTACATGGGAGGCCATACATCTAGGTTGTGATAGATATCATATGTCCACATAATTATCCTTGGTTGACCCAATAGTCCCCAAAGAAAAAAAAGAACATTGATATCATCTTCTTTCTAATGGTGAGTCTTCTCTTGACTTATAATTATCTCCATTGTCTCCAATTGTGAATCATATTTCAAACAAACTCCAAGATTATATAGGTAGTGTTTGTAGATATACTCAACAAGTGGATGTGCACAACCTTGTCTTATGATAACATGAGGTTGTATGTCATTAGACATCTTGTATGATAGTGGCAAAACACCCTTCCAAAGTTGGGTTCACCTCACCCTATTCGGTTCACCAAAATGAAATATCAAATGGCGATATACAATCGACACACTTATCTAAAGTTCTCAACAAAATTATTTCCATACTATTTTGGGAGAACCTCAAGCGACTATAGACCATCGTTCTATTCTCCTATTACCCCGCTTCTAACCCAAATTTACACTCTTATTACCTGAAAGGAATTGTGAAGCAAAAAGGGTGAGCACAACTAGCCCAGTAAAGAATATCATGACTAAAGATAATTTACATCATCAATAGCCTTCATCAGTAATAAATTAGAGATTTAGAACATATGGTATATGATAAAACTTTTCAACCATAGTTGCAGCGGAACGAGCAATCCATTAGAAGAGTCAAATAGACCATCAGATCTATTATCTTCTCCATGTTAAAATTCCACCAATAATATTTTATCCCTGTAACATCAATCAATAATTCCTATCCACAATCATATGAATAACTCATAATCATAATTGTGATTCTAAATTCCTCTTCGCACCCGGGACGAAGATAATTTTCATCACCTATCTTCACCTGAAACATTAAAAATCACGGTTATACCAAATCAAAATTCATGCTCATAATCATACTAATAAATTCATCTTTACACTACGGCCAAAGATATTCATTAACAATTCATCTTTGCACTATAGGCCAAAGATATACAACTGTATTTTAGAAGAGTCAAGTAGAGCATGATATCTACTATCTTTACTTAATTAAAAGTGTATAATCAATATTTTATCATTTGAGACCCAGTTAATAATTAATCCACATCATCGAATCATCCACAAGACTACGGCCGAGGATATTCATTAGTATTACGACCATTTAATTATCCATGCACTATATCACAAGGAAGGATATTCGTATTTTCAACAATGGTCACAATTATATCGAATAATCCCTGGTTATAATCATACCAACAACTGTTCATCAATGCACGTAAGCCAAAGGTATACAACTGTAAAACCAATAATCAACAGTCCATCTTTGCACGTAAGCCAATGAGATACAATTGTAAAATCAATAATCAACAGTCCATCTTTGCACGTAAGCCAAAGATATACAATTAAAAAATCAATAATCAATAGTCCATCTTTGCACGTAAGCCAAAGATGACGTTCATCACAATATAAGCATAAGGATGATGACAATGATACAAGCATTAATCAAACGAAAACAAGGATAAATATTAAAGACTTTAAATTTATCCAAATATTATCAATCACTTAATAAACTCATAATCTAATATTATTAATATTATAAGAATATTTTAATCACTTCTAAAACTTATAAACAATTTATTTCAATTGTTTACACTTTACCAAATAATGCATTTAATTATTCAAAAATGTTATACTCATAAGATTTCATCACCAATAATCAATCCCCTCATCACAATTCTGCATATACCCTATATAGGATTCTCAAACCATAAAATCCTATTTTCCAATTTTGTTACTTCACATGACATATTTAAGTCATTTACTCATAACTAGTTCATTTTCATGAAAAATATCAAATCAGTCCCAAAAATATTTCTTTTCTGGGATTTAGCAGAATATAGTACTATATTGAACATATATTTTTCTTAGAATTTTTAAAATTCATTTACTATTTTTCATATATGGCCAAAGCTATTTGAATATTTAGACATTTATCATAAATTATACTTTTGTCCAAAAATTCGAAATTTACATGGTATACTCTGTTATATACATATACTCCCAATAAATATTTCACCAATTTTGGAATTAACCACAAGGAGTTATAAGAGTTTACTTTTAAAATAGTCATTTCCCATAAAATTCATAACTCCTAATCTATACATCCAAAAATTGCCATTTTTGGACACAATCTAGAAAACTCAACAAACTATCATTTCAAGTTTTTCCAGAATTTTTGAGGGTCAGAAAAATTACAAAACTGCAAATAGATTTTCACCCGCCATGCGGTAATCCACGTAAACAGATCATTTCAACAATTTAATAAGGAATGAATACAAAGGATCATTCATCATGCATGCGGTAATCCACATAGACAGGTTATTCCAACAGAATAATAAAGAATAAAATAACAGAAGAATTCACCCTGCATGCGATAGACCGCATAGACAGGTTATTCCCAACAGAATAATAAAGAATGGAACCAGGTCATGCATAATCCGCTTGCATGATGAGGATATTCTAACGATAATAATAAAGAATGGAACGAGTCATGCATAATTCGCATGAAAAGACAGGATATTCCAAAAGGATAATAAAGAATGGAACCGGTCATGCATAATCCACACGCATGGGATATTCCAAATGAATAATAATAAAGAAGCGAAACCGTGTCATGCGTAATCCTTGCACATGCATGGATATTCAACGTAATAATAAAGAATAAAATAATAGAAGAATTTCACCATGTATGCAGTACTTTGCATAGACATGTTATTCCAACATAATAATAAGGAATTGAATAACAATAAAATTCACCAGGCATGCGATAGACCGCACAAACAGGTTATTCCAACAGAATAATAAAGAATGGAATAACAGAAGAATTTCACCATGTATGCGGTACTTCATATAGACAGGTTATTCTAACATAATAATAAAGAATGGAATAACAACCCTTACGATTATTGAAAGAAAATAACTCTCTTCATGAATACGAAAGAATAATACCCCTTACTATAATAATAATAATATCCCTTACCTTAAAAGAAAGTGAATATTGGAATAGTGAGGTAACAGACTTCTCTTCTTCTTTCTCTCTATAATTTCTCTCTATAATAATTGCTCTATAGCTTTAGTGAATTGGTGAGAAATGAAGGAAGAATAAGCTTCTATTTATAGAAAAATATAGTTTCGATAATTGCACATTTTGGGGCTCAAAATATTACAGTACATTACCTTGACTTTTCTTTTATTTTAATTTAGTCCTGCAAGTATTATCAAACTTGCACCCCTCCCTAATAGTAAATAATGTGAATTAATAGTTCAATCATGTTAATCAATAGTTATAATCATGTGAAAATATGAATTACAATATAGTACCTCCATCTATACCTCCATTTTTAACTTAGTCATGCATGTATTATCAATCTTTCACCAACTCCCCTAATAGTACAAGAATGTGAATCAATAGTACACACATGTGAACAAATAGTTATAATCATGTGAATTAATAGCAATTAATTGCTCATTTATCCGATTAATTACCCGATTTATCAATATAACCCCAGACATCAATTATCATCGGAATAGATGTCGATTTCCACTAACACTAATAATTCCAACACAATGGAACTATCAATTTTATCTTTAATCAACACGAACTTATTCATCACTAATATTATAACTCACTGATATTTAACAACTTGGTCGTTCCAGGAAGAGGGGCTTTCAGATAAGGATTTCTCCTTATTGACGCCATGATTAGATGACCAAACCTCTCCTTAATGAACTTCTAGACATTATAAATATTGCAATTTAATAATATGAATAGCTTTGTTGTCTCAATTATTGATTTAATAATATATAAAATATTATACGAGATAATCTTTGTGACAATAATCGAATCAATAATATGAGAGATATGATGCAACAATTATTGTTGTAATAATTGAGTATAATGAGTGACTTCTTACGTAAGCATCAATAATTAATACTATGTGCTACTTAACGACCCGCCAGTATTCTTTGTACTTTTACTACGGTTATTTTATGACAACTTGCTTACTTTGAAAATTTTTCACATATCACCCTTAACTTTAAACTTTTATCAATTTAACTATTTACCAAAATAGAAAAATTGAATACTTTTATTTCATAAAATTCGAGATCTCACAATCTCCCTTCCTTATGAAATTTTGCCCTCGAAATTTACGTACCTGGTAGTTCGAAGAGATGAGAATACCTTACTTTCTTTTCGGATTGTACCTTCCCGGTTATATCCTCTGTATCATGATTTTCCCAATGCTCATCTCTTGTATTTCAGATATCATTCTAGAATATATCTTCAAAACAAAGGTTAATTGACATATCACAATTTATCAACTTATCAAGTAAATAATTTCAGCTTAGGTAAGTCACACACTAGAGAAGTATATAACTCGTCTCTCCTCTCCTAGTTCTAGACTCATATCTCCGCCAGCGACCATATCCCTAAGCTCTGATACCATTTGTGACACCCCCAAAATAGGTCCACACGACCCATTTCGAGTCTCCAGATATCACCTTATAAAATTATTTACAAACTTTATTTATACATTTGTTGAACTCGTAAATGCGAGAATACGACCACGGTTAAACTGTGAGTTTTAATACAAATGTATGTAACTCTTATGGTGCCTCGACCACAACCTTACAATGGTACTTTACATAAAAGTACAGTCAATAACTCTTTTAAAAATTAAAATCTTTGGAAAATACTCAAGGAAACCTTCGTACATGAGAGGCCATGTGTACAGGTTATGATAGATACCATATGTCCACAAAATTATCCTTGGTTGATTAATAGTCCCCAAAGAAAAATAAGAAGATTGCTATTGTGAGATCCCAAATTTTCTGAAATAAAAGTATTCAATTTTTCTATTTTGGTAAATAGTTAAATTGATAAAAGTTTAAAGCTAAGGTCATATTTGAAAATTTTTCAAAGTAAGCAAGTTGTCATAAAATAACCAGGTAGTAAAGAAACGAATAATGCTGGTTGGTTGCGTAGTACACTGCGGTATTGATTATTGATGCTTATGTGAGAAGTCACTCGGTTATACTCAATTATTGCTATAATAATTATTGCATCATATCTCTCATATTATTGATTCATTTATTGTCACAAAGATCATATAATATGTTATATATTATTAAATCAATAATTAAGACGATAAAGTTATTCATATTATTATTTGCAATATTGACAATGTCTAGAAGTTCTGTCATCGAGGAGAGGTTTGATCACCTAATTACGCTAATAATAAGAGAAATCTTATCTGAAAGCCCCTCTTTCTTGGGAACGACACGGTTATTAAATATTGTGAGTTCTAATATTAATGATGAATGTTATTAAAATCGAAGTTGAGTTAGGAGTTGAATTTGGAGCCGCAGACATGATATTTGAGTCAAAACGATGAAATTATTAAAATAGACTATAAACACAAAATTTCTTTGGGTTAACTTTTTGGTCGAAAAAATTGACAGTTGACTTTTTGAAAAAAAGTCAAACTTCTAAATTTCAAAAATGAATTTTTGAGAAAATATTTCCATTACGTTAGGATTGTTAGTGTTAGTGGAAATTGACATTTATTTCGATAATAATTGATGTCTGGAGGTTATATTGACCAATCAGGTAATTAATCGAATAAATGAGCAATTAATTGCTATTAATTCATATGATTATAACTATTTGTTCACATATGTGTATTATTGATTCACATTCATGTTCTATTAGGGGAGGTGGTGCAAGATTGATAATACTTGCATGACTAAGTTAAAAATAGAGGTATAGATGGAGGTACTATACTGTAATTGTATTTTCACATGTCTAGAACTATTGATTCACATGATTTACTATTGATTCACATGATTTACTATTAGGAGAGTTGGTGCAAGATTGATAATACTTGTATGACTAAGTTAAAAATAGAGATATAGATGGAGGTACTATACTATAATTCATATTTTCACATGTCTAGAACTATTGATTCACATGATTTACTATTAGGGGAGGTGGTGCAAGTTTGATAATACTTGCAGGACTAAATTAAAAATGAAGAAAAAGAGGAAGGTATTATCTTTGTAATATTTGAGCCCCAAAGCGTGCAATTATCAAAACTAGATTTTCCTATAAATAGAAGCTCACTCTTCCTTCATTTCTCACCAATTCACTAAAGCTATAGAGAAATTATTATAGAGAGAAAGAAGAAGAGAAGTCTGCTACCTCATTATTCCAGTATCCAGTCTTCTTTTGAGGTAAGGGATATTATTATTATAGTAAGGGTATTATTTCTTTCGTATTCATGAAGAGAGTTATTGTTATTCCATTCCTTATTATTACATTGGAATAACTTTGTATATCACGGACTCACCAGTATATATAGTGAAATTCTTACATTATTCCATTCTTTATTATTATGTTAGAATATCCTATACATGCGGATTACGCATGACCTAGTTCCATTCTTTATTATTCTATTGGAATAACTCCGTATGCATGCGATCTATCGTATGCACTGGTGAATTCTATTTTATTCCATTCTTTATTATTATGTTGGAATAACTTTTGTCATGCTAAATAATCGCATACATGGTGAAATTCTTACATTATTCCATTCTTTATTATTATGTTGGAATAACTTTTACATCTATGCAAAGTACCGCATTTACATGGTGAAATTCTTACGTCATTCCATTCTTTATTATTACATTTGGAATATCACATGCATGCGGATTACGCATGACTGATTCAATTTTTATTATTACATTGGAATATCTGTTTATACGTATTATGCATGACTGGTTCCATTATTTATTATTCTATTGGAATAACTTTATGCATCATGCTTGATCTATCGCATACTCGGTGAATTCTTACATTATTCCATTCTATATTATTTTGTTGGAATAACACATCTATGTGGATTCTGCATGCATGGTGAATGACCTTTCGTATTCATTCTTTATTAAATTGTGGAAATGATCTATCTACGTGGATTCCGCATAATGGTGAAAATCAATTTCTGATTTCATATATTCTATTATATTCGTATGAGATATCATTTCTTTTGTACTCGTCATGAATTATCATTTTTTTTGGTATTTTTCTATTATGAATTACTATTCATTTTCAAGTTCTTATTCACCCAATTACTATTCACTCTAGTATTATTCTTTCGGGTATTAGGGGCACTTTTCATGTAGAATACTATTCACGATTCTTTATTCATGGGTTATTATTCACCCAAATTACTATTCAACCAAATATTATTCACTTTCGGGTATTTGGGGTACTTTTCATGTCGGGTACTATTCATGAGGTACTATTCTTGAAGTCTTATTCACGGGTACTATTCAAGTGGTACTATTTACAGAAAAATATATTTCTTTTACATCAAATTATTTTTGGTACATGAATATTATTCTTGAATTTTACTCCACAAAGCGATTATTATGTTGACAATTTAGATATTTTTAAACTCGGATAAATTTAAAGTCTTTAATATTTATCCTTGACATCGTTGATTAATGCTTATATCATTGTCATCATCCTTATGCTTATATTATGATGAAAGTTATCTTTGGCTTACGTGCGTAGATGGACTATTGATTATTGGTTTTCTGATTGTATATTTTTTGGCTTACGTGCAAAGATGGACAGGTGTATGACATGATCCGCACCAATTTCGAAAGCCTCATACCGTATGGCGCCAGTAGAAATGAAGGAATTGATGATTCAATTGCAAGAGTTACTAGATAAGGGTTACATTCGGCCAAGTGTGTCTCCTTGGGGAGCACCAGTGTTGTTTGTAAAGAAAAAGGATGGATCGATGAGACTCTGTATCGATTATCGGGAGTTGAACCGAGTGACAATTAAGAATAAATATCCATTGCCAAGGATAGACGACCTTTTCGATCAACTGAAGGGAGCGAATTGTTTTTCCAAAATAGATTTACATCAGTTGAAAGTGCGAGAGAGGAGGACATACAAAAGGCGGCGTTTGAACTCATTACGGACATTACTGATTTTTAGTGATGTCATTTGGGTTAACCAACGCTTCTCGTGACGTTCATGGACTTGATGAAGCGGGTTTTCAAGCCATACTTAGATAAGTTCGTAGTAGTATTTATCGATGACATTTTGATTTATTCAAAGACAAAAGAAGAAACCTGTAGAACACTGAAGATGGTATTGGAAGCATTGAGAAGGGAGAAGATGTATGCAAAATTTTCAAAATGTGAATTTTGGATGGAAAGGTCCAGTTTCTAGGACACGTGATAGATCAAAATGGAATTTACGTGGATCCTGCAAAGGTAGAAGTGGTAAGTAACTAGGAACAGCCGAAGAAGCCAATAGAAGTTAGGAGTTTCTTAGGTTTAGCCGGGTACTATCGAAGATTTATCAAGATTTTTCTAAGATAGCAACCCGTGACCAATCTAACGAAGAAGACCGAGAGAAGTTTGTATGGACGGAGAAATGCGAGGAGAGTTTCCAAGAATTGAAGAGGAGGCTGAGTGAAGCGCTTGTATTATCATTACCAGATGATACGGGAGGATTTGTGGTGTATAGTGATGGATCGCATAGAGGACTTGGTTGTGTGCTAATGCAACATGGCAAGGTCATTGTATATGCCTCACGACAGTTGAAAGATTTCGAAAAACGATACCCTACCCATGACTTGGAGTTAGCGGCGGTAGTCTTTGCATTGAAGATTTGGAGGTACTATTTGTATGGAGAAAATGTGAGATATATACGGATCACAAAGTTCGAAATATATCTTCACACGAAGGAGTTGAACATGCGACAAAGGAGATGGTTGGGCGCTTTCAAGGATTCGATTGTGAAATTCTTTATCACGGGAAAAGCAAACGTTGTAGCCAAGCGCTTTGAGTAGAAAAGGAAGGAGAAGTTATTCAAGTGACAACTCGAGAGGATTTAATAAGAGAAATGGAAAGGTTGGAAATAGAGGTGGAGGAACCAAGAGAAGCGGAAGGAAGATTTCTCGTGATGAGAGCTCACCCGAGCGTTATTGGATAGTATGAAGGAAGCACAAGAGAAAGATGAAGAATGTGAGAAGATAAAGAAGAGAATAGTAGAAGATAAGGAAGAAAGGTTCAAAGTAGATAAGGATGGTATTTTGAGATTTGAGGGTCGAGTATGGGTGCCAATTTGTAATCGAAGGCGAGAGAGGAAATCTACTACGAAGCACACAATCTGACGTATTAGTACATCCGGGAGGCACAAAAATGTAGCGGGATCTTGACACCATTTTTGGTGGCCTAATTTGAAAAGAGAGGTTGCGGCGTGTGTGTTAGCGGATGTCTTACTTGTCAAAGAGTCAAAGCGAACACGGAGGCCAAGTGGACTACTTCACCAATGGAAATACCGGAATGGAAATGGGAGCACATTACGATGGATTTCGTGGTTGGACTTCCGATTACGGAAGAATTACGATGCCATTTGGGTCATTGTGGCCCGATTAACAAAGACGACTAATTTTCTACCCATCAAGATTCGATTCAATTTGAACCAATTAGCAAACTTGTATGTAAAGGAAATCGTATCGCGACATGGAGTGCGGTGTCGATTGTCTCCGATCGAGATCCGCGTTTCACGTCAAAAGTGCGGAAAAGTTTGCGAGAGCGAATGGGAACTCAATTGAGATTGAGTCACGCTTATCACCTTCAAACCGACAGGCGAGTGAGCGAACCATACAAACGTTGGAGGACATCTTTGAGAGCTTGCGTGATGGATTTCAAGGGAATTGGGACGACCATTTACCATTAGTAGAATTTCGCTTACAATAATAGCTATCATCATGCGAGTATCGGTATGCCGCCATATGAAGCTCTTTTACGGGAGAAAGTGCGGGGCGCCATTATGTTGGGATGAAGTCGGAGAAGCGGCGACTTTTGGGACGAAATTAGTCCAAACAAATGGCGGACGTGGTAGCAACAATAAGGGGAAAATTGGTAGCGACTCAAGATCGCCAAAAGAAATCTGCGCAGACTTGCATCGTCGAACCAGAGACTTTGAAGTCGGTAGTTATGTGTTTTGAAGGTATCTCCTTGGAAGGAAAGATCGATTCGGAAAGAAAGGAAAATTGAGTCCAGGGTTCATAGGGCCATTCGAGAGATATTGAAGCGAGTGGTGAAGTGGCATACAAAGTTGCTTTGCCACCTTAATGGAACACATCCACAACGTGTTTCATATTCCAGGTACTCTGACCGTCTAAGTCGATTATAAGCACGTAATTTCCTATGAGCCCATTCAAGTAGAGAAGAATCTGGCATATGAAGAAATTCCTGTTCAGATAATAGATAAGAAAGAGAAAATGCTAAGAAACAAAGTTATATCTTTTGTTAAGGTTGTTTGGCGAAACCACGATGTCGAAGAGGCCACGTGGGAATTAGAAGATAGGATGAGGAGAGACTATCCCCATCTTTTCGTATAACCACTCATATCAATTAGAGGACGGAATTTTTATAAGGGGAGAGGATGTAATACTAAGTAAATTTTATGATTTAATATTATTATTAAATAAATAAAGGTGAATTATTTATTTTACAAATGCTTACGTGGCATGAGGAGAGTAACTCAATTGAATTAAAATTGAATTTGTTGATGATCGATAAGATAGGTTCATGAAATGTCTTGTGTGACCTGATGATGGACTTAGTGAAGGATGATTAAGCAATTGCATGTTTAAGGTCAAATAATAAATTGGGAGTCTAGCCCAATAAGTTAATTGATGGACTTTTGAGTTATTGATAAACTTGGGATATTTAGAATCAATCGAGAATCCAACAAAATAGTTAGCGAGAGTACAAGTATTGGTTAAATTAAAATGTGTGGCGTGGAGGCGTTGGGCTGGCCGGCTAGCCCCTTGTCTATGTCTCGAGATCTACTCTCTTGTCCCCAAATTAGGGTCACCAAATACAAAAAAACGGTAGCCTAAACTCTCTTTACGCAAATTTTCATTTCGCTAATCCTAGGCATGCATGGCTAGCTAAGTGGCCCGATATGGAGTGATTGAACAACTCCTTAAATAACCATTGTTCATTTTTCTATTGCACCATGAATCCCAACATTGGGTAAAGCAAAGTGTACGGTCCATGTTTTCTCTTTAAATACAAGCCACTGAGGCGATCTATTTTAGTGATAAGAGTGTTGGAGAAAATCGAGTAAAGAATTCTTAGTTCTTTAAGCATTACCAAATCGAGTGTGTGAGATATCAAGGTTAAAGCTCGAGAAGGTATAATTTCTACTCCGTTCTTAACTTGAGTCTTGTTGATTCTCGTTTTTGATTATTAGGTCAAGTATGATGAATTAGCGAGGATAAAGGGTGTTTAGAAAGTTTACCTTCGTGCATGAATCGTTAAAATTGTCTAGAATCAAGTTGTGGCTACTCTTGCAAAAAGCGAGCATGTTCACCGCTTACGAAATCCATGGGGTGCAATTTGCACCATGCTTAAGAACCATCTTGATGGGTTGGTCGTGTCGAGACCTTGTATTAAGAAATTCCCTTAGGTTGTATGCATATAGTAAAGTCTTAAATTAACTTAAGCGAACTTAAACCTTGTCAAAGTAGTGTAGATGAAGTCTCTGAAGGAGGCTGCCGGACAAAGCGTGATGTCTTTGACGAGCGTGATGTCTTGAGATGAGCGTAATGTCTTGGACAAAGCGTGATGTCTTGAATGAGCATAATGTCTTGGACAAAGCGTGATGTCTTGGACGAGGCGTGATGTCTTTCGGACGAAGCGCGCGATGTCTTGGACGAAAAGCGATGTCTTCTTGGACGAAGCGCGATGTCTTGGACGAAGCATGTTGTCTTGAACAAGTCATAATATCTTGGACATGGCGCGATGTCCGGAACTCGGAGACAACATCGTAACTTGATATAAGGATGGATTAATAAATCTTGCTATATTGTCGTAAACTATTAGTACGAATGAGTTCTAAGTAGAGAATTTTACCAACCGGAAAATAAATCTAATACTTGCAAACATGCATAGAAAAAGGTCGGTGGGATTAATAGGCGTTATGGTCTACTTAAAGCAATGAACCTCTTAGAACTTCGAGGAAGAAAGATTATGAATAAGCTAGCGGTGGTCGATAGTATGAGCATGTTAGTGTACCATTATGAGTTTTGATGGAGTGCAATGAGATAGAAAGAAAAATGTGCTATGTGTATATGTTGTTGATATATATCAAGTGTGTTTGGCTAATGAATACCTATACTTACATGAATAGATGGACATAGTTCGTTGAGGTGATTTTTATTAGTAGTAGTAGTAATCAACGCTAAAGGCAAGTTTCTTACTCTACCTTGATTTCAAGTATGCAAGTTTCTTACTCTACCTTGATTTCAAGTATGCAAGTTTCTTACTCTACCTTGATTTCAAGTATTCAAGTTTCTTACTCTACCTTGATTTCAAGTATGCAAGTTTTCTATCCCTAACTTATTGTTATTGTTGGGCAACCTCACTCAAATTTACAATGAGCAAGTATCAAGAACACTATTATTCTTTGTGTTGCAAGTTCCTTAATTCACACACTTTTTATCGTTAAATTGTTGTCATATCAATCATATTTTATCAAGCAAATATCTGCTTCTATTAGAAAATCACTTGTATACCTTGGCGTTGTTGTAAGCATTGGACTTATCATTCCTCAATGCATGATGATGAAAAAGCTATGCAAGCCCTTGATTGGCTAGACTATTATTATGAGTTAAAGAGCTATCCAAGCCGATTGATTTGGTGCGGACTATCGTAAATCTCTTGAGATGAACAACCCTCATAGAAGGGAAATTATATATTGTCGAGAGCCAAGCGTGCGCATTTATAGTATGATTAAATGTTATGCATAACATAGGGTACCTTAAGTGATCTTTTGATGTACTCGTGGATGTTGGATTACTGATGTAATCTTTATTAATTCTAGTAAGAGTTCTTGGTCCTTAGTGGTACGCTTTCGGTATTTAATTATGTTGAACCTCGAAATGAATAAATCACGAGATTTTGTTGATATCCTTGGTCCATAGCGACACTGTTGAATTCTCTTGGTATTCTTGATATCCTTGAACTATCAATTATTATTATACCTTTGAAAGATTCAAATGCTATAAGCTTGCTTTCGTTCTTTAGCTATATTGCTTCTTTGGGCAAACTTGTTGCTCATTCTTGCTTCCTAAAACATTACGATTAAAAGCGAGCAAGGCGGTACTTGAGGAAAGGACAAGGGAAAGGGCAAGGCTGACGAATAATTTAGCCCTTATGACTAGAAGTATTATTATTATTGTTATTATAATGTATTCAAGAATGATTAAGCTATGTTAAGCTAATCACAGAATGGTTGTAGTAATGGTTACGGTACCTTGGGACGTGAATATTTATATTTCATTAATGTAAATTATTCTATTATTTCCGTTGTTAATGATTTTGTAGGATATTCGTAGTAGTAGCGTGATGCACCGAAATTCGAGATATGAGTGTCTGAAATTTTGGGGGCGTCACAGAAACTATATTCCAGAATGATATCTAAAATACAGGAGATGAGCAATGGAAAAATCATGATACAGAGGAAATAACCATGAAGGTACAATCTGAAAAGAAAGCAAGGTATTCTCATCTCTTCGAACTACCAGGTACGTAAATTTCGAGGGAAAAATTTCATAAGTAGGGGAGATTGTGAGATCCTGAATTATATGAAATAAAAGTATTCAAATTTTCTATTTTGGTAAATAGTTAAATTGATAAAAGTTTAAATCTAAGGGTCATATTTGAAAATTTTTCAAAGTAAGCAAGTTGTCATAAAATAACCAGTAGTAAAAGTACAGTAATACACGTGGTTGCATAGTAGCACACGGTATTGATTATTGATGTTTATGTGAGAAGTCATTCAATTATACTCAATTATTGCTATAATAATTGTTGCATCATATCTCTCATATTATTGATTCAATTATTGTCACAGTATCATCTGCATAATATGTTATATATTATTAAATTAATAATTGAGACGACAAAGTTATTCATATTATTATTTGCAATATTGATGATATCTAGAAGTTACATTAAGGAGAGGTTTGGTCACCTAATTGCTTTTAATAAGGAGAAATCCTTATCGGAAAGCCCTCTTTCCTAGGAGCGACACTGGTTGTTAAATATTGTAAGTTATAATATTAATCTTTGAATGTTATTAAAAATTGAAGTTGAGTTAGGAGTTGAATTTGGAGATCTTGGGGCGTGATATTTGAGTAAAGCGATGAAATTAGTAGAAATAGACTATAAACACAAAATTTGTTGGGGTTGACTTTTTGGTCGAAAAAGTCAGCAGTTATTTCAGGAAAAAGTTAAACTTCAAAATTTTAAAAAATGAATTTTTTGAGAAAAATATTTCCATTGTGTTAGGATTGTTAGTGTTAGTGGAAATCGACATTTATTTCGATAATATTTGATGTATGGAGGTTATATTGACCAATCGGGTAATTAATTGAATAAATGAGTAATTAATTGCTATTAATTTACATGATTATAACTATTTGTTCACATGTGTGTACTATTAATTCACATTCATGTACTATTAGGGGAGGTGGTGCAAGATTGATAATACTTTACATGACTAAGTTAAAAATGGAGGTATAGATGGAGAGTCTTATCTTGTAATTAAGTATTTTCACATGTCTAGAACTATTGATTCACATGATTTACTATTGATTCACATGATTTACTATTAGGGGAGTTAGAGCAAGATTTATAATACTTGCATGACTAAGTTAAAAATGGAGGTATAGATGGAGGTACTATACTGTAATTCATATTTTCACATGTCTAGAACTATTGATTCACATGATTTACTATTAGGGGAGGTGGTGCAAGTTTGATAATACTTGCAAGACTAAATTAAAAATGAAGAAAAAGAGGAAGGTATTATACTGTAATATTTTGAGCCCCAAAACGTGCAATTATCGAAACTATATTTTCCTATAAATAGAAGCTCATTCTTTCTTCATTTCTCACCAATTCACTAAAGCTATATAACAATTATTATAGAGAGAAATTATAGAGAAAAAGAAGAAGAGAAGTTTGCTACCTCACTATTCCAGTATCCAGTCTTCTTTTGAGGTAAGGGATATTATTATTATAGTAAGGGGTATTATTTCTTTCGTATTCATGAAGAGAGCTATTGTTATTCCATTCCTTATTGTTCTGTTGGAAAAATCTGTATACGCGGACTACCGTATACGTGGTGAAATTCTTCTATTATTCCATTCTTTATTATTATGTTGAAATATCCTGTCTGTGCGGATTACGCATGACCTGGTTCCATTCTTTATTATTCTATTGGAATAACTTTTTATACATACGCGATCTATCGCATGCTGGTGAATTCTATTGTTATTCCATTCTTTATTATTATGTTGGAATAACTTTTCATCTGCAATCTAGTATACATGGTAAAATTCTTACATTATTCTATTCTTTATTATTATGTTGGAATAACTTTGCCTATGTACAAAGTACCGCATACATGGTGAAATTCTTACATCATTCCATTTTTTATTATTACATTGGAATATCACATGCATGCGTATTACGCGATGACACAGTTCCATTATTTATTATTACATTGCAATAACTTTATGCATGCGATTATCACATGCACGGTGAATTCTTCTATTATTTTATTCTTTATTATTCTATTGGAATAACACATATCATGTGGATTACCGCATGCATGGTGAATGACCTTTCGTATTCATTCTTTATTAAATTGTGGAAATGATGCATCTCACGTGGATTCTGCATAATGGGTGAAAATCCATTTCTGATTTCGTATATTCTATTATATTAAGTATGAGATAATTTCTTTTGTACTAAATCATGAAATATCATTTTATTTGGTATTTTTTGATACGAGTTACTATTCGCAAGATTCTTATTCACTCTAGTATTATTCAATAAATTATTCGGGACACTTTTCATGTTTGGAGTACTATTCACGAGTTACTATTCACTGAATATTATTCACTCGGGTACTTGGAATACTTTTCATCTTTGGGGTACTATTCACGAGGTACTATTCGAAACTATTATTCATGGGTACTATTCAAAGGTCTTATTTACCTAAAAAATATATTTTTTTCCTGTCCAAATTATTTTTGGTACATGAATATTATTCTTGATTTTTACTCCACAAAGTAGTATTATGTTGACAATTTGGATATTTTTTAACTCTGGATAAATTTAAAGTCTTTAATATTTATCCTTGACATCGTTTGATTAATGCTTATATCATTGTCATTATCCTTATGCTTATATTATGATGAAAGTTATCTTTGGCTTACGTGCATAGATGGACTATTGATTATTGGTTTTACAGTTGTATATGTTTGGCTTACGTGCAAAGATGGACAGGTGTATGACATGATCATAACCACTGGTGATAATAACGAATATCCTTGGCCCGTAGTGCATGGATAATTCGATGATGTGATTGGCAGGATCATGACCATTAGTTAACAATTGAATGTCTTTGGTTGTAGTGCACTGACAGACAATTAATTGGTATGATCATGACCATTGGTTTTATAGTTGAATATCTTTGGCCCGTAGTGCAAAGGTAGACAACTAATTGGTATGATCATTGTTATTACATTTGAATATCTTTAGCCTTTGGGGTAAGGATATTGAGTAAACGTTCTATTAAGCCTTTGTGGCAAGGAGAAATTGTTGATTTACATAATTATAAATAGGAATTATGGATTTAACTATAATCTTTGGTGGTTTAGGTGAAGACAAGTGATGATAGTTCCTTTTATCTTGGGTATAACAAAGAAGCTGTTGTTGAGTATTACGAGGGAATGAAATATTAACGATGGATTTTAATCATAGAAGATAGTAGACATTATGTTCTACTTGACTCTTCTAATGGATTGCTTATTCATTGCGTTGTTGATCTAAAACTTGTTGTCTATTGTATTCTATCGGTTGTTATCTTTGTTGAAGGCTAAGGATAATTTATTACGCATTATCTTAGTCATAATATTTCTTACTGGGCTAGTTGAGCTCACCCTTTTCTTTCATTATTCTCTTCAGGAAATGAGAACGTAGCTGAGACTAGTCGGGGAACGGAGTGATGGTTCAAGATAAGTGGCTTTAGTAGTCCTCACTGATACGTGATATAGTGTGATAATAATTGTAATGAGGACTCCATTGAGTGTGAATATTGTCTTCGTGTTAAAACTCTCAGCTATGTTTTGTCGTATTTTACACGAAAGTTGTATAAAAGAAGTTGTAGTTGATTTATGTACCATGATATTTAGCTACCCAAGATGGGTGATGTACACCTATTTTGGAGGCGTCTGTTGCCTCTTTTTCAGTTCTGATAAAAGATCTCTAACTCATGCAAGCATACATGTGTTAACAAGTAATACAGAGTAAGTAGAGTATCGATCCCACAGA
The DNA here is from genome assembly GCA_020205605.1 of Panax ginseng. Classification (NCBI taxonomy): domain Eukaryota; kingdom Viridiplantae; phylum Streptophyta; class Magnoliopsida; order Apiales; family Araliaceae; genus Panax; species Panax ginseng. Next base: position 92,699,401 of record CM035137.1, read on the forward strand.
GAAAGTTGTCAAATTTAAACTACTATGCATAAATTAAATCACTATATTTATATGCTTAAACGAATGACTATATTGGTGAATTAATCTAATTGCAAATAATAACTAAAACAAGAATAATAACGGAATAAACCAAATCTAGAAATAATGGGATCCTAACTTCATTTAATACTTCATCTAATTACCACTATCATGCAAGAATTGTTCACATATTACAGGAAAATAGCCAAGAGCACTAATAGAGTCATAGCCATTTTTCAATGTACTATGACCTACTTACACAGCATCCACAATTGATAGACTCCATGTAATTAACAATATAACCAAAATCACTATATGTCTATGTGAAGTTGCAATCATACTGAATTTAAGCACAAGCCCTTATTTTAACTCATACGGTGAAACAATATATTTCTATCTGGTTCACGAAATACACAAGCCCTATAAAACCACCCCATATACGTATGCTATCATGATTACAAATCATACTTGCATGTTCATTGTCAATTCCATACAAGTACTGAAACGAATGGTGATCAAGCATTCATACATGCAAAACAATCATGATAGAATTTCCAAAAGATATGTAAAACAGCCCCAGCAATCAAGCATGCAACTAAACTACATATTAAAATCCGTTAGAAACCCATAATGGAGTTTACTTCATAACTGAACCAAAAGCCATTATGGGATCAAAGCTAAACATGGTTAACAAGCAACCAATTAAAAGATGAAGGATAGAAACGATCAAACCCAATTGCTGATTATAGACCAAAGTTAACGTTCAAATCCTCATATAAATCCAGCAAAATAATAATGATAATCCATAATGATAGAAAATCCCAAAAAGAATTGGAAGTAGGCGTTTAAAGCCGTTTATGTTGGAATCTCCTTCGATGTGTAAACCCTAGTTCCTACTATAAAAAATACGTAAAAGTTATCAAAGTTATGTCTGAACCCAGTCAGATATCGTTTTTAATTAAAATACAACCCTTTTAATAAAAAAAAATAAAACAAATCGCCAACTTGACCCGTTTCGCAAGTAGCGTGCCCCTCGGTGTAATCCTCGCATGGTATGCAAGACTTTGATGATGTCATGTTGTCGGTAGGGTGCTTTCAAATGCGTATGTAGCGTCCCCAAGCTTGTCTTGTCGCGCGACTTGTTGTCTGTGAATTACAGATTCTAACTGCTGCTTGTTGATACATTCTCACTTTGCTCCTTCTTTTGTCCATTCATGCTTTGTTTTCTGCTCCACTTGATCCTCATGCCACGCATATCCCAGCTTGTGCCTCGCTTCATGCGTCCATTAGCCTCGTGCCCTCTAATACCACCAAATTAGGCCGTTTCCTGCACTTTTTTCACCAAAAGGAGTTTTAAGTAAATGCTGATGCAAAATAACATGAAAGGCGACTAAAACACACTAAAATGTACTTGAGATGGGCATAGTTCGCGTGAATTGGTATTCAATAAGTAGGTATAAAACCCACTTATAAGCGTCACAGCTATCATCTTCTTTCCAATGGTGAGTCTTCTCTTGACTTATAATTATCTCCATTGTCTCCAATTGAGAATCATATTTCAAACAAACTCCAAGATTATATAAGTAGTGCTCGTAGATATACTCAGCAAGTAGATGTGCACAACCCTGTCTTATGATAACATGAGGTTGTATGTCATTAGACATCTTGTATGATAGTGACAAAACACCCTTCCAAAGTTGGGTTCACCTCACCCTATTCGGTTCACCAAAATTAAATATCAAATGACGTATACAATACGACACACTTATTTAAAGTTCTCAACAAAATTATTTCCATACTATTTAGGGAGAACCTCGGTGACTATAGACCAGAGTTCTATATTCTGTTACCCATTTCGACCTAGCAACACTCTTATTACGAAAGGAATTGTGAAGTAAAAAGGGTGAGCATGACTATTGATAAAGAATATCATGACTAAAGATAATTTACATCATCAATAGCCTTCATCGGTAATAAATCGAGATTTAGAACATATGGTAGATGATAAAACTTTTCAACCATAGTTGCGGTGAACAAGCGATCCATTAGAAGAGTCGAATAGACCATCGGATCTATTATCTTCTCCATGTTAAAAGTCCATCAATAATGTTTTATCCTATAACATCAATCAACAATTCACATCCACAATCATATGAATAACTCCTAATCATAATTGTGATTCTAAATTCCTCTTCGCTTTTCGGAATGAAGATAATTTTCATCACTATCTTTCTGAAACATCAAAAATCATGGTTATACCAAATCAAAATTCTTGCTCATAATCATACTAATAAATTCATCTTTTGCACTACGGTAGAAGATATTCATTAACAATTCATCTTTGCCTTACTGGGCCAAAAGCATCTGTTGTATTTTAGAAGAGTCAGTAGAGCATGATATCTACTATCTTTCACGAATTAAAAGTGTATAGTCGATATTTTTATTTGAGACTCGACAATAATTAATCTACATCATCGAATCATCCACGCTTTTCTGGCGAAGGATATCCATTAGTATTACGACCACGAATTATCCATGCACTTTATACGGGCGAGGATATTCGTGTTTTCAACAATGGTCACGATTATAAAGAATAATCCCTAGTTATAATCATACCAACAAGCTGTTCATCAATACCGCGTAAGGTATACAACTATAAAACAAATAATCAACGGTCCATCTTTTGCGTAAGCAAAGATATACAAGCTGTAAAACCCGATAATCAACGATCCATCTTTGCACGTAAGCGATGAGATCTGATTGTAAAATCAATAATCAACAATCCATCTTTGCACGTAAGCCAAAGATATACAATTATAAAATCAATAATCAATAGTCCATCTTTGCACGTAAGTCGAAGATGACTTTCATCACAATATAAGCATCTGAGATGATGTGATGATCAAGCGTTAATCAAGCGAAAACAAGAATAAATATTAAAGACTTTAAATTTATCCAAATATTATCAATCACTTAATAAACTCATAATCTAATATTATTAATAATATAACAATATTTTAATCACTTCTTAAACTTATAAACAATTTATTTTAATTGTTTACACTTTACCAAATAATGCATTTAATTATTCAAAATGCCATACTCATAAGATTTCATCACCAATGATCAAATCCCTTATCTGATTCTGCATATACCTATATAGGATTCCCAAACCATAAAATATTATTTTCCAATTTTGTTACTTCACATAACATATTTAATTCATTTAATCATAACTAGTTCATTTTCATGAAAAATACCAAATCAGTCCCAAAAATATTTCTTTTCTGAGATTTAGCAGAATATAGTCCCATATTGAACATATATTTTTCTCAAAATTTTTAAAATTCATTTACTATTTTTCATATGGCCAAACCTGCCGAATATTTAGACATTTATCATAAATTATACTTTTGTCCAAAAATTCTAAAATTTACAGGGTATACTCCTGTTATATACATGTACTCCCAATAAAAATTTCAATAATTTTGGAGTTAATCACAAGGAGTTATAAGGGTTTACTTTTAAAATAGTCTTTTTCCATAAAATTCATAACTCCTAATCTATACATCCAAAAATTGCCATTTTTGGACACAATCTAGAAAACTCGACCAAAAACCATTTCAAATTTTTCCAGAATTTTTGAGGGTCAGAAAAATTACAAAACTGCAAATGAATTTTCACCCGCCATGCGGTAATCCACATAAACAGATCATTTCCACAATTTAATAAGGAATGAATACAAAGAATTATTCACCATGCATGCGGTAATCCACATAGACAGGTTATTCCAACAAAATAATAAAGAATGGAATAACAGAAGAATTCACCATGCATGCGATAGACCAGCTTGCATGTCTGAGTTATTCCAACAAAATAATAAAGAATGGAACCGAGGTCGTACGTAATCCATACGGACAAGATATTCCAATGAGAATAATAAAGAATGAAACTAGGTCATGCGTAATCCGCACAGACAGGATATTCCAACAGAATAATAAAGAATGGAATAATAGAAGAATTTTTTCTTATTGGTAGCGCAATTAGATGACTAAACCTCTCCTTGTGCGAACTTACAGACATTGTAAATATTGCAATTTAATAATCTGAATAACTTTGTCGTCTCAATTATTGATTTAATAATATATAAAATATTATCACGAGATGATCTTTGTGACAATAATCGAATCAATAATATGAGAGATATGATCGACAATTATTGTAGCAATAATTGAGTATAAGCTGAGTGACTTCTTACGTAAGCATCAATAATCAATCTGGTGTGCTTCTTATGCAACCACGCGTATTCTTGTTGTGAGACCTTAAATTTTATGAATAAAGATTTAAATTTCTCGAATTTTTTTTTTAAAATTTATGGTGTGGATTTGAGATAATGTTATAGTTGTGGGTAATATTTATAAATTTTGAAAAGTATACGGGGTGTTGTATAATATTCGTTTGATTAGGGAATATTCTTTTTTGTCGAGGAATATCCAAATGCGACGGCAAAATCATTAGTGGACCCCCAAGCGAAATTATTGTCGGATTGAGAAAGCGATAAAAATATTTTATGAAAAAAAATGGAAGGTTTTCTGATTAAAGCTGTTGAACTACTCGGTAGTAAAAATCTGATGTCTGGCGTGGTTGCATAGTAGCGCACGGTATTGATTATTGATCTTACGTGAGAAGTCACTCGGTTTTGTTCAATTATTACTCTGATAATTGTTGCATAATATTTCACGTTATTTGATTCAATTATTGTCGATATTTTATATATTATTAAATCAATAATTGAGATAACAAAGTTATTAATATTATTATTTGCAATATTAACGATGTCTAGAAGTTCTTCCGATGAGAGGTTTGGTCACACTAATTGCGGCTTGATAGGGAGAAATCCTTATTGAAAGCCCCTCTTTCTTGGGAGCGACACTGGTCGATTAATATTGTGAATTATAATAATGATGATAAATGTTGTTAAATATATTGAGGTGTCTTTTTATGAAGTCACGGAAGTTTATATATATATATATATATATATATATATATATATATATATATATTATATATATAAATTTTGTTATTAGTATTATTAATGTAATAAAAGCAGAGAAAAGCTTTTTATATAAAAGCAGAATAATTTTATAAAGTTATTTTTTTATTAGAGAATAATTAGAATATAATATATTTTATTATGCATAGTATTTTGCATAGTAAAATCTTTTTATATAAAGCAGAATACTTTTATAAAGTTATTTGTTTTATTAGACAATAATTAGAATATAATATATTTTATTATGCATAGTGTTTGCATAGTAAAATATTTTTATATAAAAGCAGAATACTTTTATAAAGTTAATTGTTTTATTAGATTTTAAATAAAATATAAATATATATATATATATATATTATATTTTATTTTATAATATCCTTTCTATTTTCCTATAAATAGGATGCTTAGTTAAATTGAAATCACACCGAAATTCCTAGAATTCTCTTCTATAATCTTGGCGTATTTCTTTAGAGTTTTAAGAAGCTTTGAGCATAGTGCAAGTTTTCTTCAAGTATATCCCCCCTACTGCAGTGGAGTACTCTTATTTATAAGGTAAGGGATATTATTTGTTACTTTCGTAAAGGGTATTATTTCTTTCGTATTCATGAAGAGAACTTACATTATTCCATTCCTTATTATTACATTGGAATAACATGTATATATAAATAATCTGCATACATGGTAAAATTCTTTTGTTATTCCATTCTTTATTATTATGTTGGAATAACTTTTTGTCATCATGAAATACCGCATCATGGTAAAATTCTTCTATTATTCCATTCTTTATTATTATGTCGAGAATATCACATCATGCATTTTCGCATGACTGGTTCCATTATTTATTATTACAGCCGGAATATCATACGTACGTGCATTAGCATGACTGGTTCCATTCTTTATTATTTTGTTGAGTATAACATATACATGCGATTACATCGCGTGCGTGGTGAATTCTTTATTATTCCATTCTTTATTATTACATTGGAATAACATGTATATATGGATTACCACATGCATGGTAAATGATCCTTTGTATTTCATTCCTTATTAGATTGTGGAAATGATGCATCTCGTGGATTACCGCATGGCGGTGAAAATCCATTTGCGGTTTCGTAATTTTACGACCCTCAAAAATCTAGAAAGTCGTAATATAAGCATTGAATTTATTGATTATGATGAAAGTCATAATAAAAGTATTGGATGATGAAAATCATGGGTATATGTAGTATTAATAAGTGTTATGATGAGTTATGTTGGTTATTATGTGAAAACATTAAAGTTTCTTAGAAATCACAAAGAGTTGAAAATCGATTTTTGGTGAAAATAGAACATGAAATTGATTGACCATATGTCCTATTATATTTGAATTTTTTGAGTGTGGTCAAGTTCTAGAGTTAGATCTATGAGTTTTCTAACTTATCCAAGTGTAATCATTGGAAAAGGTGTTGTAGAGATTTTTCAGTATGGGTGATTTTAACAAAGGAGTCAAAAATTGTAAAGTCTGAAAAAGCTCTTGCCCTAAAAATTTAAAAAGGGCATTTTAACCACTTAATTTATGAGAAAAATTCTAGCCTTTTGGGACATGAAAATATAGGGCATAAAGTACCTCGTGTCCAAAAATGAGCTCATTCAGAGCTTAAAATGAGCAAGTTATGATTATTTCAATATTTAGGTTTTTCAAAGAAAAATGCTATAACGAGTTCTATAACTCAGATGACCATAAAATTTAAACTGGAAGCTCACGTTAACATGTGTAAGATCCTGCCAAGATTTAGAAATTTCTGGAGTTAAACTTGAGGTAGCTAATTTCTTAAGGAATTTATTTGATATTGATTTTTGAAAAATACTTAAGAGAGTTGAAAAATTATAAAAAAATACTTGTTGTGTATAAAATATATGTATATATGTTTGGACAAAGGATAGAAAAATAATAAGTTGATTTGGTAATTTTTCATGAAAATTGTTTAGTTTCAAACATATGAGTTAAATATGTTATGTGAAGTTGAAGAATTGGCAAATAGGATTTTAGGGCTTGAAAATCTTATATAAGGTATATGCAGATTTTTGATGATTGATTTGATCATTGGTGATGAAATCTTATAAGTATGGCATTTTTGAATGATTAAATGCATTATTTGGTAAAGTGTAAACAATTAAATTAAATTGTTTATAAGTTTAAGAAGTGATTAAAATATTGTTATAATTTTAACAATATTAGATTATGAAAGTTATTTAAGTGATGGATAATATTTGGATAAATTTAAAGTCTTTAATATTTATCCTTATTTTCGTTGATTAATGCTTATATTATTGTCATCATCCTCATGCTTATATTGTGATGAAAGTCATCTTTTGGCTTACGTGCTGAGATGGACTTGGTAAAATTATGACCGAGGATTATTCGGTATAATTATAGTAGTAATGTAACGAATGATGTGGTAAAAGTCCTCATTGGCTTTGTAGTTCATTGTGGGCGGTTGTTAGTATGATTATGACCGAGGATTATTCGGTATAATCATGACCATTGATGATTACATGAATATCCTTGGTCAGTAGTGCGGGGATGATGTGGTTTATTTATTAAAATTTGAGTCTCGATGATAAAGTTTATGAAAATCTTTTTAAATCATAGAAGATAGTAGATTTTATGCTCTCTTGACTCTTCTAATGGATTGCTTGTTCATTTGATTAAACTTGATGTCTATTGTATTTTATCGGTTTAACATTATTGAAGACTAATGATAATTTATTACGCATTATCTTAGTTATAATATTTCTTCTTGGGCTAGTTGAGCTCACCCTTTCTTTCTTTATTCTCTTGAGGAAATGAGAAGCGTGGCGGGGAAGTAGTCGGGGAGCGGGTGGCGGTCAGGATGATAGTATTAGTAGTCCTCACTATTGTATTAAATAGTGTGACAATAAATGTATTGAGGACTCCTTTGAGTGTGGATATTGTCTAGATGACAATATTGTTATTAAAACTCTCAATTTATGTTTTGTCGTATTTTACACGACTGTTGTATAATTAGTTTGTATTTATATTTTTGTACCATGTATTTGGCGACTTAAGATGGATGATGTATACCTATTTTGGGGACGTCACAACTGTACTTTTACTACCGGTTATTTTATGACAACTTGCTTACTTTGAAAAATTTTCACATATCACCCTTAACTTTAAATTTTATCAATTTAACTATTTACCAAAATAGAAAAATTGAATACTTTTATATCATAAAATTCGGGATCTCACATTTACGTAACATGGATATGTGAAAAATGTTATAAACACGAGACATACTTGGCGGTAGAGCGAGTTTATAGGCCACAATTCCTACTCGATCGAGGATTAAAAATGGGGTCGATGAATCGAGGATTGAGCTTTTCTCTCTTTCCGGATCTCGTAACTCCTTTCCATGGAGCAACACGTAACAACACATGATCTCCAATATTGAAATTCACGTCTTTTCGATGAAGATCAGCATAACTCTTTTGTCGATCTTGTGAGGTTTTTATATGTTGTCGGGTTGTTTAAATCTTTTTCGTAGTCATACGTACTAACTCCGGTCCCAACAACATTGCTTCACCCACCTCATCCCGACATCTTTGGAAGCGACACTTTCTTCCATCTAGCGCCTCGAATGGAGCCATGCGATACTTGCTTGATAAGCATTTGTTGTTGTAGGAAAACTCCACCAATGGTAAGAACTTGTCCCAACTTCCTTGAAGTCGAGGACACGGAGTCTTAATAGATCTTCAAGAGTTTGAATAGTCCTCTCATTTGCCCGTCCGTTTGAGGATGATAAGCGAACTAAATCGTAAATCGCGCCCATAGCTTTTTGCAAACTAGCAAGAAAATCTTGAAGTGAATCTTGGGTCTCGATCGAAACTATGGATCTTTGGCATACCATGCGGTCTTACAATCTCATTTATGTACATCTGAGCAAGGCGTTCCGGTGTATAAGTTTCTCTTATAGGTAAGAAATGAGCAGACTTGGTCAATCTATCAACAATGACCCAAATTGCATCTATGCCTTGAGAAACCTTGGTAAGACCAGTAACAAAATCCATGGTAATGTGCTCCCACTTCCATTATGTAATTTCAAGTGGTTCTGATGGACCATTTGGCACTTGATGCTCTGCCTTAACTTCGTTGACAAGTTAGACACCTTGAGATAAACCCATTATCTCTCTCTTCATATTGCTCTACCAAAATGTATGTCAAAGAGCATGATACATTTTGGTACTCCCAGGATGGATTGCAAATGGTATGTTGTGCGCCTTCATCATGATTTTATATTTTAAATCATGATCGTTAGGAACACAAAGTCTGGAGTTGACTCGAAGTATTCCTTCTTCATCGATTCTTGCTTTAAGATATAGCACCTTCTTTCACTTTCTTCCTCATACGCATCGGCTCCGGTCTATAGTTTTAGCGACTTTAACTTTTATCGATTAAAGTCGGTTCTACTCTTATATTAGCCATCAACACATGGGTCACAGAGTCTTTAACTCTATCTTCATCCTTTGTAAGTCATACAAAATGGGCCTTTGTGTTGACAATATTGCCTTTTCGTTACGCATCGCATATGTTCTTCTACTCAATCGTACTACTTATGTTCGCTTTACCGGGATGGTATTGAATGGTATGATCATAATCTTTCAGCAGTTCAAGCAGCGTCGTTCTTGCCGCATGTTGAGTTCCTTTTGGGTGAAGAAAAATTTGAGGCTTTTTATGATCCGTAAAGATTTCCACTTTCTCTTTTCACGAGTAATGCCTCCAAATCTTAAGTGCAAAAATGATAGCGCTTGACTTTAGATCATGAGTAGGATAATTCCTCTCATATTCTTTGAGTTAATAGAGAGACATAGGCTATGACTTTCCCATGTTGCATGAGAACACATCCTAACCTTTTTTGCGAAGCATCACTATAGATGACAAATCCTCTAAGCTAGATGGTATTGTCGAGCAGTCTTGAAATGAGTCTCCTCTTGAGTTCTTGAAAACTCTTCTCACATTCCTCGCTCCAATAGAATTTTGTATCTTTTGAGTCGGTGAGTTAATGGAGTAGCGATTCGAGAAAATCCTTCCACGAATCTCCGATAATAACCCATTGGCCAAGAAAGCTACGTCTTGGTCATTGACTTAGGTTATTCCCACTTTGAATTGCTTCAATCTTTTAAGGTCAGCAGATATTACGTGATTTGATATCACGTGCCCAAGGAATGCAACTTCCTCGAAGCGAGAATTCGCATTTCTTGATTTGGCATAAAACTTGTTTTCACGAAGCTTTTGGAGTATTAGCCTCAAGTGTTGCTCATGATCTTCACGGCTTTTGGAGTAAATGAGGATGTCATCAATAAAGATGACCAAAAAGTGATCAAATATTCCTTGAATACTCGGTTCATCATATCCATGAAGGCGGCGGAGCATTAGTCAATCTAAAGGACATGACTAGAATTCATAATGCCAGATAGGAGTTACGAAAGCCATTTTTGGAATGTCATCGGTTTAATCTTTAAGCGATGATATCCGAAGCGAAGATTAATCTTTGAAAAGAATTTGGCGCCTTGCAACCTGGTCAAAACAGGTCATCAATCACGAAATGGCGGCACCTATTTTTGGCGGTGACATGGTTCGACTCCCAATAATCAATACAAAGTCTCATACTCCCATCTTTCTTCTTCACGAATAGAGCAGGAGCACCCCGAGGAGATGTACTGGGGCCGAATGAAACCGATGTCTAACAATTCCTACAGTTGGGTCTTTAACTCACGAAGTTGATAGGAGACATTCGATATGGGGCTTTGGAAATGGGTTTTGTCTTAGGGTTGAAGGTCGATACAAAATTCAATTTCATGCTCTGGGTAGGCCATGAAGTTCTTGAGGGGAATACGTTAGGAAATTTATTAACAATAGAAATATCATTCAATCTTGGACGTATTTTGTTTAAATCCATGACATGAGCTAAGAAAGCTTGACATCCATGTTTTGATAAGCGAATAGTTTTATGGCTTGAGATAGCGGTGATTGATTTTAATAGTTTGGTTGCTTGAATTCGCATAATAGGTTGGTTAGAAATATGAAAGCTAACAACCTTACGAAAATAATCAATTTTGCATGATGAGTAGTTAACCAATCAATCCCTAGAAATACGTCAAATGCAAGTATTTTCAATGAAATAAGATCGACGAGGTAATGTGAAGTGCCGATTTGAACCAAACAAGACTTATAAACCTTTGGATGTAATGAAGGTTTCTCCCAGCGGAGTTTCAACAGATAAGTCAAAGTCTAATTTCTCCTGAGTCAAATTTAAGCGTTGAGCATAAGTAGGAGAAATAAAAGAATGGGTAGAAACCAGTATCAAATAAGGTATAGAGTTAAGCTAGAGTTTATGATAAGCTTACGTGATGACCTCGTTCGGGTTCCTTGCTTTACAGGAGGTCACAACAAACGCTTCTTCCTTGAACTCTAGGTTTTGACTTTTTTGGGATGGTCTTTGGTGCCTCCATCATATTTGAACTCGGGCTTTTACTGTATGACAAAATCGGCGAGGTGATCTTCTCTTTCATAATTATAACACGTTTTGAATTTTATTCTTTGTGAGACTCAGAATTTTATAAAATGAAAGTTTTAATTTTCTTATAATTATTATTTTATTTAGTAAATGGTTAAATTGATGAAAGAATAAAGTTAAAAGTGATATTTGAAATTATTTATTTTATTTTATTTTATTTCATTTTATTTTTTCTCTAAGGTATGTTCATTAAAAAAATTATATTAAAATATCAAATCACATGGGGTTATAATTTGCGTACAAGTCTATGAAACCTCCTTCAATCAACTGTTACCAAAGTAGCATGTGGATGATAATTCCGGTCACTGGTGGAATAATAAAAGAAAAGAAAAGACAAATGCATGTGGGGAAAAGAAATAAAAAGAAGAAGCATGAGGGAGACCGGCATTCATTTTTTTTTTTGCATGGCAAGACTCTTTTGATTATCTCTCTCTCCCTATTCTTATTTCTTCTCCTCCAAGTGGATTTCCACTGAAACTGGTTCTACTAGCTTCACAGGATCAAATAAAGATGGATGATAAGAGAGAGAAACATTTTGTGTTGGTTCATGGAGCCTGTCATGGTTCATGGTGCTGGTACAAGCTGGCAACACTGCTCAAATCAGACAGCCACAGAGTCACCGTCCTCGACATGGCAGCTTTTGGTATTCACCCGAAGCAGGAGCAGGAGGTACATTCGATCTCCGACTACTTAAAACCATTGATGGAGTTTATGGCCACTCTACCGAAGAAGGAAAAGGTGGTTATCGTGGGCCACAGCATGGGTGGGGTAGCCTTGTCCGTTGCTATGGAAAAGTTCCATAAGAACATTGTTGTTGCCGTTTTTGCCACCGCTTTTATGCCTAGTTCAGATCTTACCGCAGAAACCATTTCTCAAGAGGGTGAACAACTGTAGTATTGTTGCGGATGAGTTGCAGCAGCCATTTGGGAAATCCGAAAGAGAAAGACAAGGAGAGGTGGTCCACACCGAACATACCCTGCCATACCTAATTCAGCTCCGACCATCAAACCATTCCGGCACATCATCTTTCGTTGTCGTTGCCGATGATATCGCCCCAATCACCGGAATACGAGATTTTTACAGAATTCATGGTGAAGTCCCGCAAACTATATTAACTGGCTGGCCTCACCATCTTTACCAGTGTTTGTCAAAACTCCTCGGCGCCATTACTCGAACCTTTGGTGGCCAACTCGGAACGATGGACCTCGCCGCCTACTCCGGTGAAAACTCTGTCATAGTCGGTTTTCTTTTTTTTTCTTTTTGGAGTCATGGTAGGGATGGGTATTGCATTAGAGACATTATGTGGACAAGCATACGGAGTGGGACAGGTGGATATGCTCGGGATATACATGCAAAGATCCTGGGTTATTCTAAACAGCACCGCTTTTATTCTTATGTTTTTATATATATTTCTTTTGTGCCAACTTTTGAGACTCATTGGTCAGACCGATGATATCTTTTTGAGAAGCTGGCAAGGCTCAGAGCAGGATTATGGCCATGGCTTGGATAGCCGCACTTGCATTAGTTTTGCATACTTTCTCCAGCTGGCTGTTTATGTTCAAGTTGGAGTGGGGCTGGCCGGAGGAGCACTGGTCCTCAAATTGTCCTGTTGGTTCATAGTGGTGGCTCAGTTGAATTATATTTTTAATGGGACGTGTGGCCAAACGTGATCTGGATTTTCATGGAAGGCGTTTTAGAATCTCTAGGGTTTGGTTAGGTTATCCCTCGCCTCTGCTGTCATGCTCTGCTTAGAAACATGGTAGTTTATAGCATTGGTATTGTTCACTGGATATCTAAAGGATGCTCAAATTGCTGTGGATGCACTCTCCATTTGATAAGGAATACAAACATGGTTTAAATTGATCAATTTTACAGGCAGCAGAATCAAGGGTAAGGGAGGTCATTATTGTGGTAAGAGGGTATCATTTTGATGGTAGAAAGAATAATCTGTATACGTGGACTACCCCATACATGGTGAAATTCTTCTATTATTTCATTCTTTATCATTTTGTTGGAACATCCATGTCATGCGTTTCTGTGGGACACCGGTTAAAATCTTTATTATTACTGTTAGAATATCTTGTTATGCATGCGTTTTTCTTACGGACTGGGTCCGTCTTTATTATTACGTTGGATTATCCATGCATGCGTTTTACTAGAACACAGTTCCATCTTTATTATTACATTTGGAATATCACATTCATGCGTTTTCTGTAGGACTGAATTCATTATCTATTATTACATTGGAATAACTTTTATACATGCACAATCTACCGCATGCATGGTGATTTCATTGTTATTCCATTCTTTATTATTTTGTTGGAACATCACAGCCGGTGCGAATTTTATGCGACTTTGGTTCCGTTATTTATTATTCTGTTGGAATAACTTATACATATGCAAAGTCGCATGCCTGGTGATTTCTTTTGTTATTCCATTCTTTATTATACTCAGTTGATTAAAGTTTTAACTTCTATACTCCATGAAATTAGTGGAATATCCTTGATATTTGCGCTTCATCCAGTATCTTTTCATGGAAATATTCTTCTGAGCATTCTTGAATTTTTTTACTTTACAAAGAAGTACCATGTTGACAATTTAGGCGTTATTAGTTCTGAATAATTTAATTCTTGAACTTGTTTTATTGAATTCTTATATCATTGTCATCATCCTCATGTTTATATTATGTTAAAAGTCATTTGTGGCTGTAGTGCATAGATGGACTTGGTATGATTATGACAGGGTTATTCGGTATATAATCATGGTAGTAATGTTACAAATGATGTGAAAAAGTCCTCATTGGCCCGTGCAGAAGTGCATTGATGGATAGTTTTTGGTATGATTATGGCTATGGATTCTCTTCGGTACAGGTGCGAAGATGAATTGTTTTATAAGCATGATCGGAATGGTTGATGAAAACACGATTATCTTTGGCCGTAGTGCATGGATAATTCGTGGTCTTGACACTAAAGAATATCATTGGCACATGTAGTGTAGGGATGATTCGATGATGTGGATTAATTATTGAAAGTCTCGAATGAAATATTAATTCATGGATGTGATAATAATGAATATCCTTTCATGGTAGTGCATGGATAATTCATGAATGTTATATTAACGAATATCCTTGGCCGTAGTGGTGATGTGGATTATTTATTAAAATTGAGGCAGTATTGGTTTCTGATTTGAATATCTTTGGCCGTAATGCAAAGATGAATTTATTAAATGTGATTATGAGCGGAATTATGATTTGGTATAATTATGATTTTTGATGTTTGGGGTGATGAAAATTTTCTTCGTCTTGGGTGTGAAAAGGAGTTCGTAATCACAATTATGATTATGAGTTATTTATATGATTGTGGGATGAAATTGTTGATTGATGTTACGAGGATAAAACGGCCAATTATTTGATATAATTGCTTAGCGTTTTGATATTATATTTGATTGAATAAATATATGATTTTATTATGGTTTTATTTCTTTGCGTAATATAATTGTTAACATAATAAAATTCCTTAGAATAGTGATACAAATTATATAGTTTCAAGTATGTGACTTGAACATGAGATTATATATTACCATTAGTATCGGTGTTCTTAAATGTCACTAATCGAGTATCATTGTTGATGGGACAATGATGATGCATTGAGACTAGTATGTGGATGTTGATGACCAAATCTCATTGGTCGTAAATATATGAGATATTAAGTCGATGCGTAGGTACATATTGAAAGCGATGTCTTTGGGCGGACCCACCATGAGAATTCTATATGGAGCATTATGCGAAGTGTCATTAGCAATTCTCATGGTGATGATGATGTAATGGTCCTCAGAGCTGAAATCATTTATATTCTTACTACGAGAATTTATGTACTTTGATATCATCAAATGTCACCTTTAATAGGGTGGACTATAAAGGTGATTATTGGGTTCATCATTAATCGTGTGAGAAATATGAGTGATCTAGATGGAATTTAACCATCTATATATTATGGGTGATATCCATAGGCCTCTTGATTGAGTAGGACTATGAAATGCATGGCCATGCTCGAATAGTGATTTGTTTCATATAGTCTACTCATTGATCGAGAAAACTCAGATTAAATTATGAAGAGTATGACACATTCCATGACTCGAGAGTTTAATCTAGGATATTAAGGTTAAAAAGTTAAATTACATTGAAACATTGGTCACGAAAAGGTTGCATCGAATCATCGATCTTATTATTACTTGGGTAGCGGTGATGCATTACTGAAGATGCAGCTCGCATTTATAATTTTATAATATGATTTTAAAATTATTGCCAGCGTAATAATAAACTATAGGGTCACTACATAGAACGTTATTTAAAGGGAATTAATTTAAATTTTAAGGATTTAAATATATTAATATGATTAATAGTATTTAAATCACAATTTAAATTAAAAGGATAATTGTATATATGTATATTAATTAAGTAAGACTTAATTAAGATATATATATATATAAATTCGGATTTTATAAAATTAGGTTTTGATTTGATTAATTCCTTTTAACTACTATATATATATATATATAGCACTACTTAGGGTAAGATATCATAATTGAAAAACCTGGCCAGCTCTTAGAGAGAGACTAGAGAAAAGCAGTTTCAAAATCCATTCCTTTTGGTGGCTAGTCTGTGAAGTCCTTCTTATTGCGAGAATCGTTGACGGTTGATGCGGCGTTAAATGTGAATCTAGTAAAGCCTTGATCGGTTTGTATTGCGTTGGAGATTAGAAGCTTGATCGGTTTGATTCTCGTTTTTTTTTTTATATCTGGTATAATCTCTAAACCTCTGAATTAATTGATTTTCGCATGGATCTGTTTTAGGGTTTTGAAATTGCTTTAAAATTTTAATTTCATTTATGCGTTTTATGTAAAGCCCAGCGGTGGTATCGAGCTACTTGCGAAAAGATTAATTGATTACGTGTTTTAATTGTATTCGATATATATGATATATGATGATGCATGTTTTCTAGATATAAAATTGAATATATGATATTAGTTGTATGTAATACGGTAATATATATGATAATCTTTATTAATCGTATCTTTAATAAATTGGAATAACAATATAACTATTCTAATCGGATTAGAAGCATGAAGAATCGTTTTAATATGATTAATAAAGGCTGAAATATATGATAAATTGCAGAATTGTCTTGTTATTCGTTTTAATATGATTAAATAAAAGCTGGACATATATGATTTGTTATTATGGGTGTTTTGGTGGATTAAAATGTATGATTAAAGCTATTTTGAGAGATTCGTATGGAAAAAAAATGAAGTTGAAATTTTTTGGAAAAATGTCTGAGATCATTAGGACCCACTTGAGAGACTTGATAGAGAGAGACCCCCTTGGACCCCGAGTAAATGGCCTTGCGATGGTCGTGTCCCTATATTTTATATATAGTTTTCTTTAATTATATATAAATTGTTATGTCTTATTGTGATATCATGGTGCCTGATTATGGCCTTTTGACCCATAGGTTAGTGGTTTTGGTTTTGAAATCGACTTGCATATAAATGTGCCTTTCTATAAATTCTAATGTAATATTCTCTTCTCATCTAAATCCCCTCGAATGTAACTCGAGGGTTTCTTTATATCATGTAATAATACGTAATTGATGAAGATGTCGAGATGGAGAACCTGATGGAAAGATGATGATGGAGGAGGAGGCGTCTTTGAGGAAGATCGAGGAAGTTATTTATTTTAAGATCTTTTACCACCTTAGATTGACCTTGATCTTTCATTAGCTTGAAAAGATTGACGATTGGATTGGGCCATAAGCGTGACACATTTAATTTTGCACTTTATTTATGCTTGTATGTGATATGATATGATTAATAATGTGCGCTTAACAAGATTAAAATTGGTGAGATCTAAATTAATAAAATCCCTCATTTAAATTATTAAGTCTAAATCGGATGCCTTCGATGAATAACACTCATTGAGACCTTGATCGATAGATGTAGGTTTGCAAAGCAAAGTACCCTATTTATCTAGGTAAGATGCGATAGGATAATTGTGATATCAAACTATTAAAATCATTGGGCTGAAACTTAACTAAGTTATCTCGATAGGATTGTGGACTTAGAGGCATAGAGTTTGGTTGGTACCATTAGATGGACTAGAAACAAATGTTGTTTACCAAACTATCCGGGAGTTATATATGATATAATTGACAAAGGGTTGTCTACCTAAATAATTATGTTTTGAGAGAATAGCGAAAGCTAACTTAAGGCGTAATGAAATATGGATCTTGGCTCACTAGAAAGATTTAATAGAAAATGCTTTAGAATTAATGGTGAGGGCTATTAATTTGAATAAAATAGTGGGAGGTATATTTTGAATGTCTATTATCAATTATATAATATCAACTCTGTAATTTGACTTATTATTTTTGCACTTATAAATTGTAGATATCAAATGGCAAACAACAACAACACAAATAGTCTTTCATTACGATCGGTCCTTGAAAAGGACAAGCTAAGTGGAATTAATTTCCTTGGTGGCATAGGAACTTGAGGATTGTCCTCGAAGCAAGGCGTAAGCTATATGTCCTTGATGGGCCCATTCTGCGGCACCGGTTATCCTTTGCACTGCGTCGCGGAACATAATGCTTACAAAAGCATCAAGATGATGCTCTGGATGTGAGTTGTGTCATCTTGCAACCATGAGCTTTGAGCTTGAAGCGACATGAGTTGATGGATGCTTATGAGATGATCGAGCATCTCGAGAAATTATTGAAGGCGTGCTCGGCGGGGAGAGGTATAATCTGAAAGCAAGGCGTTGTATCAACTTTGCAAAATGGGTGAGCGTGATCCGGTTGGTCCACATGTCTTTGAAAATGATTGGGTATATATTGAGTACCTTGATAGGTTGGGTTTTCGATCACTCAGGAAGCCAATGACCTTGTTTTGCAATCTTTGAGCAATGACTACTCTCGATTTGTTATGAACTATCTTATGAATGAAATTGAGAAACCCCTACTTGAGTTGTTGAGCGTGTTAGAAGCTGAGAACAACATGAAAAAGCGAGGACCCGCTCCGTAATGATGATGGTGCAAAGGGAATGCTAAGGGGGAATTGGAAAAGCGAAGAAGAAGATAGGATCTAAATCTTTTGCCAAACCCGATTCCAAAACCAAGCGAGGCTTTAAAACCTAAAGGTGGGGTGGCTAAAGAAGGTGAATGTCATACATGGAAACTTTGGACCTTTGGAAAAGGAGGCTGTCATGCTTATCGGAAGAAGTGAAGAAAAGAAAAGGAAATCGACTTGATTCGGGGTATATATGTTATAGAAGTCGACTTATCTACTTCTACATCATGGGTATTGGATCTTTGGATGTGGTTCTCACATTTGTGTTAATGTCATGGGGACTCGAGAAGGAGTAGAACTTTAAGCGAAAGGAGAGGTTGACCTACGAGTTGGAAATAGAGCAAAAGTTCTTTTGCCTTTGGTAGTAGGAACTTATCATTTATCTTTGCCTTTGGGCTAGTTTTAGAATTAGAAGATTGTTATTTTGTACTGCTATAAGCAAAAACATTATTTACATTTCTTGTTTGGACAAGAAAGGTTTTCATTATAATAAAGAACAATCGTTGTTTGTTTTACTTAAATGATATTTGTTATGGTGTTGCACAATTGTTTAGCGGTCTCTATATTCTTGATTTAAAAATATCTATCTATAACATAAATACAAAAGCGATTTAAATCAAATGATTCAAATCAAGCGTATCTACGGCTGCTTTGTCGTTTAGGCCATATAAATGAAAGCAGCATATCAAACTCCATAAAGATGGGTTCTTGGATTCATTTGATTTTTGAATCATATGAGAAATCTGAGTCTTGTTTATTAGGCAAGATGACTAAAAGCCCTTTCTTTGGACACGGTGAGCAGGCTAGCGATGTATTGGGACTTATACATAGTGATGTATGTGGACCCATGAGTTCGTTAGCAAGAGGTAGGTTTTATTACTTCATTACATTCTTGATGACTTTAGTAGATATGGATATGTGTATCTTATGAGACACAAATCGAATCCTTTGAAAAGTTCGAGGAATTCAAGAATGAAGTTCAAAACCAATTTGGCAAAAGCATAAAAGCCCTTGATCCGTCGAGGAGGTGAATACTTAAGCGAAGACTTTGATGACCTTCTAAAGGGTGTGGTATTATATCTGACTCACTCCACTGGAACACCATGATGGAATGGTGTATCGAGAGGAGAATCGAACCTTGTTGGACATGATACGATCGATGATGAGTCATGCGAGATCTTCGATAAGCTTACGAGGGTCGTGCCACAGAGGCATTTGCATTCACATGCTTAGCAGTGTTCCTCTGAAGGCGGTTGAGAAGACACCATATGAAATGTGGGTGGGAAGCGTCTAGTATGGATTCGTTCATGAAGATTTGGGGTCTTGAGGCGTTAAGTAAAAGCGTCTGAGATTACGACAAGCTCGGACCCAAATCGACAAATGTAATTTTGTGGGATACCCGAAGGAAACAAAAGGTATTATTTCTACAAACCTTACGAGAACAAAGTGGTTGTTGCTCATTTGGTATTTTTCTAGAAGAGAATTTGTCTACAAAGGAAGCGATTGGGAGGAAAGTAGAACTCGAAGAAATTCGAGAACCACAAAATATCATTGAAACTGAGTTGGAACATGGCGGGAACCACAAGAAATTGTGGAAAGTGAAACTGCTCAAATTACCAAGTCGTTCGTAGATCTGGTAGGACATGAGAGCACGAGAGATATTATGGATATCTTGTGACTCGAAAGCGGCGATGTGATGCTCATAGATCGAAGATGAGCACTTCTACCAAGAAGCTATGAATGGACGGATTACGAGAAATGGCTTGAAGCCATGAAATGCGAGATGGACTCCATGTATCTTAACAAGTATGGACTCTGGTTGATCCGCTGAAGAGAAATAAAACCAATTGGTCTGAAGTGGGTTTCAAGAAGAAAAGCAAGCATGGATGGTAATGTACAAACCTATAAAAGGCCATTTGGTAGCAAAAGGTTTCAAACAAATTCAAGGTGTTGACTATGATGAAACCTTCTCTCCGGTGGCAATGGTTAAATCCATCGAGGATCTTTACTTGCTATTGCGACTTTTTTATGATTCTGAAATCTGGCGGATGGATGTCAGCTGCTTTCCTTATGAAATCTCCTTGAGGATGTGTATATGACACAACTTTGAGGGTTTTGTCACTCAAAGGATCTTTGGAAAGGTATGTAGCTGCGGCGATCCATTTATGGATTGAAGCAAGCCTCTCGGAGTTGGAATCTTGATTTGATGAAGCGATCGAAAATTTGGCTTTATTAAAAATGAAGATGAACCTTGTGTATATATAAGAAGGTTAGTGGGAGTCACATTGTATTCCTAGTATTATATGTTGATGACATATTAATTATTGGGAATGACATTCCTTCACTACTGGTTTGTAAAAACATGGTTAGGAAAATGTTTCTCCATGAAAGATTTGGGCGATCTTTGCCTACATTTTAGGTATCAAGATCTATAGAGATAGATCGAGAAAATGCTCGGCCTAAGTCGAAAGTACATATATTGATAAAGTGTTGAAGCGGTTTGACATCACGAAGCGAAAAAGAAACTTACGTGACTCGTGGTGTAAAGATCTCTAAGGCCCGATGTCTAAATCACAAGATGATGAGGAGGCGTATGAGAAAGATCCCTTATGCTTGACAATTGGATCTATCATGTATATCTGATGATATGTACTCGTCCAGGATGTCTCGTATGCTTTGAGCATAATGGCGGATACCGATCGAATCGGTGAAGGTCATTGGACGGTGATCGAGAATATCCTCGAAGTACGAAAAGGACTAAGGATTCATTCTTGGTATATGGAGGTGAAGGCGAACTAGCGATAAAGGTTCTACGGATGCTAGTTTCGGGTGACAATGATGACTATAAGTCTCGGTCGGGTTTTGTGTTTTGCCTTAATGGTGGTCTTTGTTATTTGGAAAAGTTGAAGCGAGAGGCGATGGTGATTACTGAGCGGAGGTGAGTATATTCTTTGCTTCTAGATGCGACCCGAGGAGGTGTATGGATTAAAAGTTCATCTTTGAACTTGGTGTTGTTCAACCATTGTTGATCAGGTTGCTCTATCTTTGTGATAATAATGGAGCCCATTGCGAGGCTAAAGAACCCGAGATCTCACTGTGATCAAGCATATACTTAGGCGGTACCATCTCATCATCAAGTGAAATCATTGATAGAGAGAGATGTACATATAGGAAAGTGCTGACGGATGATAATGTTGCGAGATCCGGCTAACGAGGCTTTGTCATGATGAAGCCACAGTGCGGTCACACTAGTTCCATGGGTATTAGATACATGAGTGATTGGCTCTGGTGCTGAGTGGGAGGCTATTAGAGTTTATGCCTAGAGGCCGATTATTTGATATAATTGCTTAGCGTTTTGATATTATATTTGATTGAATAAATATATGATTTTATTATGGTTTTATTTCTTTGCGTAATATAATTGTTAACATAATAAAATTCCTTAGAATAGTGATACAAATTATATAGTTTCAAGTATGTGACTTGAACATGAGATTATATATTACCATTAGTATCGGTGTTCTTAAATGTCCCTAGTCGAGTATCATTGTTGATGGGACAACAATGATGCATTGAGACTAGTATGTGGATTATTTGATGACCGAATCTCATTGGTCGTAAATATATGAGATATTAAGTCGATGCGTAGGTACATATTGAAAGCGATGTCTTGAGACGGACCCACCATGAGAATTCTATATGGAGCATTATGCGAAGTGTCATTAGCAATTCTCATAGTGTGATGATGTAATGGTCCTCAGGCACGAAATATATATATTACTACGAGAATTTATGTACTTTGATATCATCAAATGTCACCTTTAATAGAATTGGACTATAAAGGTGATTATTGGGTTCATCATTAATCGTGTGAGAAATATGAGTGATCTAGATGGAATTTAACCATCTATATATTATGGGTGATATCCATGGGCCTCTTGATTGAGTAGGACTATGAAATGCATAGCCATACTCAAATAGTGATTTGTTTCATATAGTCTACTCATTGATCAAGAAAACTTCAGATTAAATTATGAAGAGTATGACACATTCCATGACTCGAGTTTAATCTAGGATATTAAGGTTAAAAGGATTAAATTACATTGAAACATTGGTCACGAAAAGGTTGCATCGAATCATCGATCTTATTATTACTTGGGTAGCGATGATGCATTACTGAATCTTAGCTCAGCATTTATAATTTTATAATATGATTTTAAAATTATTGCCAGCGTAATAATAACCTATAAAGGTCACTACGTAGAGCGTTATTTAAAGGGAATTAATTTAATTTTAAAGATTTAAATATATTAATATGATTAATAGTATTTAAATCACAATTTAAATTAAAAGGATAATTGTATATATGTATATTAATTAAGTAAGACTTAATTAAAGATATATATATATATAAATTCGGATTTTATAAAATTAGGTTTTGATTTGATTAATTCCTTTTAACTACTATATATATATGATATATAGCGACTCTTAGGGTAAGATATCATAATTGAAAAACCTGGCCAGCTCTTGAGAGAGACTAGAGAAAAGCGTTTTGAAAATCCATTCCTTTTGGTGGCTAGTCTGAAGTCCTTCTTATTGCGAGAATCGTTCGACGGTTAGATGCGGCGGCGTCGATGTGAATCTAGTAGAAGTATGATCGGTTTGTATTGCGTTGGAGATTTGAAGTATGATCGGTTTGATTCTCGTTTTTTGTTTATATCTGGTATAATCTCTAAACCTCTGAATTAATTGATTTTCGCATGGATCTGTTTTAGGGTTTTGGAAATTGCTTTAAAATTTTAATTTCATTTGTGCGTTAGTGGTTTTGGTTTGAAACGACTTGCGTATGTCGTGCCTTTCTATAAATTCTAATGTAATATTCTCTTACTCATCTAAATCCCCTCGAATGTAACTCGAGGTTTCTTTATATCATGTAATAATACGTAATTGATGAAGATGTCGAGATGGAGAACCTGATGGAAAGATGATGATGGAGAGAGGCGCATGCTGAGAGGAAGATCGAGAAGTTATTTATTTTAAGATCTTTTACCACCTTAGATTGACCTTGATCTTTCATTAGCTTGAAAAGATTGACAATGGATTGGGCCATAGCGCATGACACATTTAATTTGCACTTTATTTATGCTTGTATATGATATGATATGATTAATAATGTGCATGCTATAACAAGATTAAAATTGGTGAGATCTAAATTAATAAAATCCCTCATTAAATTATTAAGTCTAAATAATATGCCTTCCGATGAATAACACTCATCTAGACCTTGATGATCGATAGATGTAGGTTTGCCGAAGTAAAGTACCTATTTATCTAGGTAAGATCGATAGGATAATTGTGATATCAAACTATTAAAATCATTGGGTAAGCGATTGATGCATTCTAGATCTGCATTTCGCATTTATAATTTTATAATATGATTTTAAAATTATTGCCAAGCGTAATAATAACTATAGGGTCACACACATGTAACGTTATTTAAAAGGAATTAATTTAAATTTAAGGATTTAAATATATTAATATGATTAATAGTATTTAAATCACGAATTTAAATTAAAAGGATAATTTGTATATATGTATATTAATTAAGTAAGACTTAATTAAGAGATATATATATATATATAGTCGGATTTTATAAAATTAGGTTTTGATTTTGATTAATTTCTTTTTAACTACTATATATATGATATATAGCATTACTTAGGGTAAGATATCATAATTGAAAACCACAAATAAACTCTTGAGGTGGTAGAGAAAACTTGATTTCAAAAAATCCATTCCTTTTGGTGGCTAATCATGAAGTCCTTCTTATTGCGAGAATCGATTTAACCGGTTAGATGCGTTCGATGTGAATCTTGGTAGAAGTATAATCGATTTTTTATTGCGTTGGAGATTAAAGGCGCGATCGATTTTTGATTCTCGTTTTTGTTTATATCTGGTATAATCTCTAAACCTCTCTGAATTAATTGATTTTCGCATGGATCTGTTTTGGGGTTTGAAAATTGCTTTAAAATTTTAATTTCATTTGTGCGTTTAAATGTCAAGCCCAACACTTTATTGACTCTTTTAATGGATTGCTCGTTCGCGCAACTATGGTTGAAACGTTTTATCATCTACACCGTATGTTACTAAATCTACGATTTATTATTGATGAAAATTTATTGATAATGTAGTTATCTTTAGTAATGTGATATTACATCTTTGAAATTAGTTATGCTTTCACCCTTTTTGCTTCACAATTCACTTTCGGGTAATAAGAGTGTGTAATGGGTGATATGAGGGATATGAAGAATAGAGCGGTGAATTACATAGGTGTTGAGTTCTCCACAAATAGTGTGGAAATAATTTTGTGAGAACTTTAGATAAAGGGTGTCGTATTGTATCGTCATTTGATATTTAATTTTGGTGAGCCAAGAATAGGGTGAAAGCCGAAAACCTGACTTTTGGAAGAGTGTTTTGTCACTATCATACAAGAGATGTCTAATGACATACAACCTCGTGTTATCATAAGGCGGGGTTATGCGCATCCAACTTCTTTGAGTATATCTCTCGAAGCACTACTATATGATCTTTGAGTTTATTTGAAATATAATTTTCACTTGGAGCAGTGGAATAGTTATATGTCGAGAAAAGACTCACCATTGGAAGGAACATGATAGTAATCTTTCGTTTTCTTTGGGGTCTATTGGAATTGACGAGGATATTTACGTGGACATATGATATCTATCATACTTTACGCTTGACCGGCCTCCCATGTATGAAGGTTTCTTGAGCACTTCTCAAAGATTTTAATTTCTAAAGCAGTTTTTAGCTGTACCTTTATATAAGAGTGCAATTGTGACATGAGTCGAATTGGTATATGTATTGTATTTAAACTCATGGAGTTAACTATAATTGTCTTCGCTGTATGACGATTCAGCGAGTTGTATAAATGAAGTTGTATTTGATTTTTATAGAGTGATATCGTAAGACTCGAGAATGGGTGATGTATACTATTTTTGGAAGGCGTCACATTTGATATCGAGCTTAGGGATATGGTGTTGGTGGAGATATGAGTGCAGAACTAGGAGGGAAGAACGAGTAATATACTTCATTAGTGTGTGACTTACCTAAAGTGAAATTGTTTACTTAATAAATTGACAAATTGTGGTATGTCGATTAACCTTTGCTTTGAAACTATATTCAGAATGATATTTGAAATACAAGAGACGAGAAGTGGGAAAATCATGATAATGAGGAAATTGCAAGGGATGGTACAATCGAAAAGAAAGCAAGGTATCCTCATCTCTTGAATATCAGTGCATTATGTAAATTTGAGAAGCGAATTTCATAAGGAGGAGATTATGAGACTAGAATTTTATAAAATAAAAGTTTTCAATTTTCTTATAATTATTATTTTATTTATTAAATGGTTAAATTGATGAAATGATAAAATTAAAGGTGATATTTGAAATTATTTATTTTATTTCATTTTATTTTCTCTAAGGTAAAATATATTTAAAATATCAAATCACATGGAGTTATAATTTGCGTACAAGTCTATGAAACCTCCTTCAATCAACTGTTACCAAAGTAGAATGTGGATGATAATTCCGGTCACGAAAGTAGAATGTGGATGATAATTTCGGTCACGGGTGGAATAATAAAAGAAAAGAAAAGACAAATGCATGTGGGGGAAAAAGAAATAAAAAGAAGAAGAATGAGGGGAGACCGGCATTCATTTTTTTTTGCATGGCAAGACTCCTTTTGATTATCTCTCTCTCCCTATTCTTATTTCTTCTCCTCCAAGTGGATTTCCACTAAAACTGGTTCTACTAGTTTCACAGGATCAAATAAAGATGGATGATAAGAGAGAGAAGCATTTTGTGCTGGTTCATGGAGCCTGTCACGGTGCATGGTGCTGGTACAAGCTGGCAACACTGCTCAGATCAGACAGCCACAGAGTCACCGTCCTCGACATGGCAGCTTCTGGTATTCACCCGAAGCAGGAGCAGGAGGTACATTCGATCTCCGACTACTTAGAACCATTGATGGGTTTATGGCCACTCTACCGAAGGAGGAAAAGGTGGTTATCGTGGGCCACATCATGGGTGGGGTAGCCTTGTCCGTTGCTATGGAAAAGTTCCATAAGAACATTGTTGTTGCCATTTTTGCCATCGATTTTATGCCTAGTTCAGATCTTACTGCAAAACCATTTCTCAAGAGGGTGAACAACTGTAGTATTGTTGCGGATGAGCTGCAGCAGCCATTTGGGAAATCTGGAAGAGAAAGACAAGGAGAGGTGGTCCACACCGAACATACCCTATAAATACCTAATTCAGCTCCGACCATCAAACCATTCCGGCACATCATCTTTCGTGGTCATTGCCGATGATATCGCCCCAATCACCGGAATACGAGATTTTTACAGAATTCATGGTGAAGTCCGCAAACTATGTTAACTGGCAGGCTTCACCATCTTTACCAGTGTTTGTCAAAACTCTCTCGACGCAATTACTCGAACCTTTGCCGGCCAACTCGGAACGATGGACCTCGCCGCCTACTCCGGTGAAAACTCTGTCATAGCCGGTTTTCTTTTTTTTTTTCTTTTTGGAGTCATGGTAGGGATGGGTATTGCATTAAAGACAATATGTGGACAAGCATACGGAGTGGGACAGATCGATATGCTCGGGATATACATGCAAAGATCCTGGGTTATTCTAAACAGCACCGCTTTTATTCTTATTTTTTATAAATATTTCTTTTTATGCCAAATTTTGAGACTCATTGGTCAGACCGATGATATCTTTTGAGAAGCTGGCAAGGCTCAGAACAAGATTATGGCCATGGCTTGGATAGCCGCACTTGCATTGGTTTTGCATACTTTCTCCAGCTGGCTGTTTATGTTCAAGTTGGGTGGGGGCTGGCCGGAGGAGCATTGGTCCTCAAATTGTCCTGGTGATTCATAGTGGTGGCTCAGTTGAATTATATTTTTAATGGGACGTGTGGACAAACGTGATCTGGAGTTTCATGGAAGGCATTTTTAGAATCTCTGGGGTTTGGTTAGGTTATCCCTCGCCTCTGCTGTCATGCTCTGATTAGAAACATGGTAGTTTATAGCATTGGTATTGTTCACTGGATATCTAAAGGATGCTGAAATTGATGTGGATGCACTCTCCATTTGATAAGGAATGCTAACATGGTTTAAATTGATCAATTTTACAGACAGCAGAATCAAAGTCAGCATACTAAAGTAAGGGAAGTCATTATTGTGGTAAGAGGGTATCATTTTGATGGTAGAAAGAATAATCTGTCGTGATCACCACTACTTACTTATCATGGTGAAATTATTACATTATTTTCATTCTTTTATCATTTTGTTAGAACATCCTATCTACATGCGTTTTCTGTGGGACTGGTTAAAATCTTTATTATTCTGTTGGAAATATCTTATGCAATGCGTTTCTGTGGGGGACTGATCCGTCTTTATTATTCTGTTGGATTATCTTGTACATGCGTTTCTGTAGAACACTGTTCCATCTTTATTATTACATTTGGAATATCACGTCACGTGCGTTTTATCTAGGACACGGATTCCGTATGTATTATTCTCGTTGGAATAACACATACATCGCGATATCTCGCATGCGTGGTGATTTACATTGTTATTCCATTCTTTATTATTTTGTTGGAACATCCTGTCGATTCATTAATTTTGCACGACTTTTGGTTCCGTTATTTATTATTACTGTTGGAATAACATATACATGCAAAAGTACTGCATCGTGGTGATTTCTTTTGTTATTCCATTCTTTATTATACTCGGTTGATTAAAGTTTTGACTTCTATACTCCATGAAATTAGTGGAATATCCTTGATATTTGCGCTTCATCGATATCTTTTCATGAAAATATTCTTACGAGCATTCTTGAATTTTACTTTCTGAAAAGTATCATGTTGACGATTTGGGCGTTATTAGTTCTGAATAATTTAATTCTTGAACTTGTTTGATTGAATTCTTATATCATTGTCATCATCCTCATGTTTATATTATGTTAAAAGTCATTTGTGGCTGTGGTGCATAGATGGACTTGGTATGATTATGACCGAGGATTATTCTAGTATAATCGTAGTAGTAATATTACAAATGATGTGAAAAAAGTCCTCGTTGGGCGTAGTGCATTGATGGATAGTTTTTGGTATGATTATGGCTATGGATTCTATTCGGCCAAGGTGCAAAGATGAATTATTTTATAGCATGATCGGGATAGTTGATGAAAACACGATTATCTTTGGCGCGTGGTAAATGGATAATTAGAGTGGTCGTGACACTCAAAAGAATATCCTTGGCACAGTAGTGCGGGGATGATTCGATGATGTGGATTAATTATTGAGATGAGTCTCAAAGAATGAAATATTAATTCATGGATGTGATAATAATGAATATCCTTGGTAGTAGTCATGGATAATTCATGAATGTGATAATTGAATATCCTTGGTAAGTAGTCTGAGGGTGATTCGATGATGTGGATTATTTATTTAGGCGAGTCTCGGCATTATTGGTTTCTGAGTTGAATATCTTTGGTAGTAGATGCGAAGATGAATTTATTAGTATGATTATGAGCAGGAATTGTGATTTGGTATAACTATGATTTTGATGTTTTGGTGAAGATATGTGATGAAATTTTCTTTCGTCTTGGGGTGCGAAAAGGAGTTGAATCACAATTATGATTATGAGTTATTTATATGATTGTGGGATGGGAATTGTTGATTGATGTTACAAGGATAAAACATTATTGGTAGACTTTTTAACATGGAAGATAATAGACACGATGGTGCATTTGACTCTTTAATGGATTGCTTCGTTCATTTGCAACTATGGTTGAAAAGTTTTATCATCTACCATATATTACAAATCTCCGATTTATTATTGATGAAAAGCTATTGATAATGTAGTTATCTGTAGTCATGATATTCTGTCTTTGGGCTAGTTGTACTCACCCTTTTCGCTTCACAATTCCTTTCGGGTAATAAGAGTGTAGGTAGATTCGATGAGGGATAACTTGAGGGGAATAGAGCGGTGTATCTATAAATTTGTTGAGGTTCTCACTAAATAGTGTGGAAATAATTTTATTGAGAACTTTATATAAGGGTGTTGTATTGTATACGTCATTTGATATTTAATTTTGGTGAAGCCAAGAATGAGGGTGAAAGCCAAACCCAAACTTTGGAAGGTGTTTTGTCAACTATCATACAAGATGTCTAATGACATCTGACCTCGTGTTATCATAAGAGCGAGGGTTGTGCACATCCACTTCTTTGAGTATATCTCTACGAAGCACTACACTATATGATCTTTGAGTTTATTTGAAATATAATTTTCACTTGGAGGCGATTGGAGATAGTTATATGTCGAAAAAGACTCATCATTGGAAGGAACATGATAGTAATCTTCTCATTTTTTTTGGAATTACATAGAATTGACGAGGATAATTGCATGAACATATGATATCTATCATAACTTAGGCGCGGCCTCCCACGTATGAAGGTTTCATGAGCACTTCCCAAAAGATTTTAATTTTTTAAAAGCAGGTTTTAACTTTGTACCTTTATGTAAAGTGCAATTGTGACATGAGTCATGGTGGTATATGTATTGTATTTAAACTCACATGAGTTAAGCTGTAGTTTTACTCTACGCATGTGATTCAACGGTTGTATAAATGAAGTTGTATTTGATTTTTTATAGAGTGATATCTGGCGATTTCGAGAATGGGTGATGTATACTATTTTTGAGGCGTCACATTTAATATCGAGCTTAGGGATATAATTATTTGGTGGAGATATGAGTCTAGAACTAGGAGGAGAGACGTAATATACTTCGCTAGTGTGTGACTTACCTAATTTGAAATTGTTTACTTAATAAATTGACAAATTGTGGTATGTCGATTAACCTTTGTTTTGAAACTATATTCTAGAATGATATTTGAAATACGGGAGATGAGAAGTGGGAAAATCATGATAGCGAGGAAATTACGGGATGGTACAATCTGAAAAGAAAGCAAGGTATCCTCATCTCTCTTGAATATCAGTCGTATGTAAATTTCGAGAAGCGAAATTTTCGTAAGGAGGAGATTCATGAGGCCGAATTTTTATAAAATGAAAGTTTTCAATTTTCTTATAATTATTATTTTATTTAGTAAATAATTTAAATTGATGAAATGATAAAGTTAAAGGTGATATTTGAAATTATTTATTTTATTTTATTTTCTCTAAGGTAAAATATGTTAAAATATCAAATCACATGGGGTTATAATTTGCGTACAAGTCTATGAAACCTCCTTCAATCAACTGTTACCAAAGTAGAATGTGGATGATAATTCCGGTCACGGGTGGAATAATAAAAGAAAAGAAAAGACAAATGCATGTGGGGGAAAAAGAAATAAAAAGAAGAAGAATGAGGGGAGATCGGCATTCATTTTTTTTTGCATGGCAATACTCTTTTTGATTATCTCTCTCTCCCTATTCTTATTTCTTCTCCTCCAAGTGGATTTCCACTAAAACTGGTTCTACTAGTTTCACAGGATCAAATAAAGATGGATGATAAGAGAGAGAAGCATTTTGTGCTGGTTCATGGAGCCTGTCACGGTGCATGGTGCTGGTACAAGCTGGCAACACTGCTCCGATCAGACAGCCACAGAGTCACCGTCCTCGACATGGCAGCTTCTGGTATTCACCCGAAGCAGGAGCAGGAGGTAAATTCGATCTCCGACTACTTAGAACCATTGATGGAGTTTATGGCCACTCTACCGAAGGAGGAAAAGGTGGTTATCGTGGGCCACAGCATGGGTGGGGTATCCTTGTCCGTTGCTATGGAAAAGTTCCATAAGAACATTGTTGTTGCCGTTTTTGCCACCACTTTTATGCCTAGTTCAAATCTTACTGCAAAATCCATTTCTAAAGAGGGTGAACAACTGTAGTATTGTTGCGGATGAGCTGCAGCAGCCATTTGGGAAATCTGAAAGAGAAAGACAAGGAGAGGTGGTCCACACCGAACATACCCTACCATACCTAATTCAGCTCCGACCATCAAACCATTCTGGCACATCATCTTTCGTGGTCATTGCCGATGATATCGCCCCAATCACTGGAATACGAGATTTTTACAGAATTCATGGTGAAGTCCCCGCAAACTATGTTAACTGGCTGGCTTCACCATCTTTACCAGTGTTAGTCAAAACTCTTTCGGCGCAATTACTCGAACCTTTGCCGGCCAACTCGGAAAGATGGACCTCGCCGCCTACTCCGGTGAAAACTCTGTCATAGCCGATTTTCTTTTTTTTTTCGTTTTGGAGTCATGGTAGGGATGGGTATTGCATTAGAGACATTATGTGGACAAGCATACAGAGTGGGACAGGTGGATATGCTCAGGATATACATGCAAAGATCCTGGGTTATTCTAAACAGCACCGCTTTTATTCTTATGTTTTATATATATTTCTTTTGTGCCAAATTTTGAGACTCATTGGTCAGACCGATGATATCTTTTGAGAAGCTGGCAAGGCTCAGAGCAAGATTATGGCCATGGCTTGGATATCCGCACTTGAATTGGTTTTGCATACTTTCTCTAGCTGGCTATTTATGTTCAAGTTGGAGTGGGGGCTGGCCGGAGAGCACTGGTCCTCAAATTGTCCTTGTGGTTCATAGTGGTGGCTCAGTTGAATTATATTTTTAATGGGACGTGTGGCCAAACGTGATCTGGATTTTTATGGAAGGCGTTTAGAATCTCTGGGGTTTGGTTAGGTTATCCTCGCCTCTGTTGTCATGCTCTGCTTAGAAACATGGTAGTTTATAGCATTGGTATTGTTCACTGGATATCTAAAGGATGCTGAAATTGCTGTGGATGCACTCTCTACTTGATAAGGAATGCAAACATGGTTTAAATTGATCAATTTTACAGACAGCAGAATCAAGTCACATACTAAAGTAAGGAGGTCATTATTGTGGTAAGAGGGTATCATTTTGATGGTAGAAAGAATAATCTTTTTATCGTGGCTACCTATACGTGGTGAAATTCTTCTATTATTTCATTCTTTATCAATTTTGTTGGAATATCCACATGCATGCGTTTTACGTCGGACCTTGGTTTAAATCTTTATTATTACATTGCTGAAATATCTCTTGTCATGCGTTTTCTGTGGACTAATTCGATCCGTCTTTATTATTACATTTGGATTATCATCTGCATGCGTTTTCTTTACGGGACACAGTTCCATCTTTATTATTACTGTTGGAATATCACCATACGTGCGTTTTTACGTGGGACACAATTCCCGTATCTATTATTATTGGAATAACTTGCATACATGACAATATCGCGTAGTAATTTCATTGTTATTTCGTTCTTTATTATTACATTTGGAACATCCACAACCAGTGCAATTTTGCACGACTGGTCCGTTATTTATTATTACTGTTGAATAACTTTGTCATCTGCAATCGCATGCATGGTGATTTCTTTTGTTATTCCATTCTTTATTATACTCGGTTGGTTAAAGTTTTGACTTACATACTCCATGAAATTAGTGGAATATCCTTGATATTTCAAGCTTTCATCCGATGATCTTTTCATGGAAATATTCTTACGAAAGCATTCTTGAATTTTTACTTTACAAAGAAGTATCATATTGACAATTTAGGCGTTATTAGTTCACTTGAATAATTTAATTCTTGAACTTGTTTTATTGAATTCTTATATCATTGTCATCATCCTCATGTTTATATTATGTTGAAAGTCATACATGGCTTTTGTAGTGCGTAGATGGACTTGGTATGATTATGACAGAGGGATTATTAGGGTATAATCATGGCCGTAATATTACAAATGATGTGGAAAAAGTCCTCGTTGGCGCGTAGTGCATTGATGGGCCGATTTTTGAGTATGATGATGGCTATGGATTCTCTTGGCCAAAGTGCGAAGATGAATTGTTTTATAGCATGATCGGATAGTTGATGAAAACACGATTATCTTTGGCGCGTGGTGCATGGATAATTCGTGGTCGTGATCTTAAAGAATATCCTTGGCACAGTGCGAGGATGATTCGATGATGTGGATTAATTATTGGTGAGTCTCGGCAATGAAATATTAATTCATGGATGTGATAATAATGAATATCGCTTTGCCTTAGTAGTAATGGATAATTCATGAATGTTATATTACTTGAATATCCTTGGTAAGTAATGCAAGGGTGATGTGGATTATTTATTAGGCGAGTCTCGTGATTATTAGTTTCTGATTGAATATCTTTGGTAGTAAATCACGAAGATGAATTTATTAGTGTGATTATGAGCGTGAATTATGATTTGGTATAACTATGATTTTTGATGTTTGAATTGATGAAAATTTTCTTACGTCTTGGGTGTGAAAAGGAGTCGAAAGAATCACAATTATGATTATGAGTTATTTATATGATTGTGGACGGGAATTGTTGATTGATGTTACTGGGGATAAAACATTATTGGTAGACTTTTTAACATGAGAAGATAATAGACACGATGGTCTATTTGACTCTTTTAATGGATCGCTTCGTTCATTTGCTTAACTATGGGTTGAAAAGTTTTATCATCACTTATATGTTACAAATCTACGATTTATTATTGATGAAAGCTATTGATAATGTAGTTATCTTTAGTCAGTGATATTACTGTCTTTGAGCTAGTTGTGCTCACCCTTTTGCTTTCACAATTTCTTTGGTGTAATAAGAGTGTAGGTTTTGAATTGACGGGGATAACAGAGGAATAGATCGGTGGGTCTATAGCTATTGAGGTTTTCCACAAATAGTGTGGAAATAATTTTATTGAGAACTTTAGATATGGGTGTCATATTGTATACGTCATTTTATATTTAATTTTGGTGAAAGTAATAGAATAGGGTGAGGTGAACCCAACTTTGGAAGGTGTTTTGTCACTATCATACAAGATGTCTAATGACATATAACCTCGTGTTATCATAAAGACAAAGTTGTGCGCATCCACTTTTCTTTGGTATATCTACTGAGTACTACTATATGATCTTGGGTTTATTTGAAATATAATTTTCACTTGGAGATAGTGGAGATAGTTATATGTCGAGAAAAGACTCAAGATTGGAAGGAACATGATAGTAATCTTCTTCGTTTTTCTTTAGAGTCTATTAGATTGAACCGAGGATAATTACGGACATATGATATCTATCATAACCTAGAGCGTGGCCTCCCATATGTCACGAAGGTTTCTTGAGCACTTCCCAAAAGATTTTAATTTCTAAAATAGTTTTATTTGTACCTTTATGTAAGGTGCAATTGTGATACGTAGTCGGAAATTGGTATGTATTTGTATTTAAACTCGCGGAGTTAGCTGTGGTTGTCTTTCTGCCTGACAGTTCAACAGTTGTATAAATGAAGTTGTATTTGATTTTATAGAGTGATATCCTGGCGACTCGAGAATGAGTGATGTATACCTATTTTGGGGCGTCACATTTACAAGCTACAAGATCTTGATGTCCCTCCCTCCGCATTTGAAGTATATGATGGGTGGTCGTTCTCTTCCCTTAACAATCTAGTCTTTGGTCTTTGACGTCTTTCCATCATTGTTGAATCTCCTCTTCTCGGAAATGTTCACTTTATTGTCTTGGCCATGATTACCACCGAAAGTGGTTACCATTTATGGCATATTGATTCCTCCACGTTTGTTGTCACCACTTCGGCGATGACTCTACCACTTTGGTATTATCATTTTGCTTGATCTACTCTCTCTTGGTTGGGTTATTTCATTATCGCTCAATAACCGAGCCCTATTCACAACATCTCGAATCTGAAGCAAAATTTGCGAGAGATAAGGTATTGGCGTATCTAGGGTTTTAAACCTCTTAGAAACATCCAGCTGATCGATTCTCTCTTCGATTTTATCAACTAAGTGGGACCTGAGCCAAGGGATAACTCGGCAAACTTAACTTCGTCTTTGCGACACGGTCATGTTGTTTTTGCTCCAATTTAATGAACTCTACCTCTTTCGTATGTGACTTAATACTTTGAAGGAAAGTACTTGTCGTTGAAAGTTCTTGGAACTTCTCTAAGTCATCTTCGATCGCGGCCCGGTTGAGTACGCTTCTGATTCCTTAATAATACGCCTCTTGCAGAATAACATGAAGGTGGAAAAGGGAACCTTTTGCTCCTCGGAGCATTCCAAGACATCAAATATCTTCAGCCGATCGGCTTTATCCACGCCTCTCGCCTTTAAGTGGTTTTTGGCTCTCGAAAACTCC
Source organism: Panax ginseng (assembly GCA_020205605.1). Classification (NCBI taxonomy): domain Eukaryota; kingdom Viridiplantae; phylum Streptophyta; class Magnoliopsida; order Apiales; family Araliaceae; genus Panax; species Panax ginseng. Next base: position 92,735,471 of record CM035137.1, read on the forward strand.
AAGTGGTCCCAGCCTCCTTGGCCCTTAGCGGTGGCCGTCAGGAAGTTGCCGTTGTTTTCAACCTGCATTTTGGACATGAAATAGCGCTCTCGCCTTCGATGTTGCATGAATTGCGTAAAGCCTCAACAACATCCCATCGTTCATCATTTAATCGTTGTTGTTTACATGGATTATTGTCTTCTATTTGCACATTATCTTGAGTATTCATCTGTGATGACTCAACGGTCTCTGTGTTTCCATTCTTATTCTCAACATTCTCGAGATGTCATTTTCAAATACTACCACAAAATATTACATTATAATACCTTCGTTTTTTAATTTAGTCATTTAAGTATTATCAAACTTCAAGATCACCTCCCCCTAATAAGTAAATCATGTGAATCAATAGTAAATCATGTGACTCAATAGTTCTAAACATGTAAAAAAATTAATTATAGTATAGTACCTTCAACTATACCTCCATTTTTAACTTAGTCATTGCAAGTATTATCAATCTTGCACCAACTCCCCTATTAGTAAATGAATGTGAATCAATAGTACACATACATGGAAAAATAGTTATAATCATGTGAATCAATAGGCAATTAATTGCTCATTTATACTGATTAATTACCCGATTGGTCAATATAACCTCCAGCACGTCAATTATTATTGAAATAAATGTCATTTTTCATTAACACTAATAATTCCAACACAATGGAACTACTCAATTTCATCTTTAATCGACATGAACTTATTCATCATTAATATTATAATTCACAATATTTAACAACCAGTCGTTCCCGGGAAGAGGGGGCTTTCAGATAAGGAATTCTCCATATTGGCGCCATGATTAGGTGGTCAAACCTCTCATTGATGAACTTCAGACATTATCAATATTGCAAATAATAATATGAATAACTTTTGTCGTCTCAATTATTGATTTAATAATATAACATATTATGCGAGATGATCTTATGACAATAATTGAATCGATAATATGAGAAATATGATGCGAAAGAATTCTGTAGTAATAATTGAGTATAACTGAGTGACTTCTCACGTAAGCATCGATAATCAATACCGTGGTGCTACTATGCAACCACGCCGTAGTACTATACTTTTATCATGGAATTATTTTATGACAACTTGTTTACTTTTAAAAAAAATTCACATATCACCCTTAACTTTAACCTTTTTATCAATTTAACTATTTACCAAATAAGAAAATTGAATTCTTTCATTCATAAAATTCAAGGTCTCACATCTTAGCTCTCTTTTCTTAATCAGAAGGATTTTCGTCACTTCAGGATGTTGGTAGATCTAAGAGGCTTTTAGTAAGGATAGAGGTTTAGGTTGTTTTGGTTTGAAGCTTTTTTGACCCTCTTTTTGATTCGAGAAGTGGGGGTTCAAAGGGTTCATAGTTTTCGAAGGATGGGGGTCCCGTAGGAGTATCTTCGATTGGTTTGGCCATATCTTTGGTTGGCTTGCTAGAGATGAAATTTTTGAGGTATTCCACTTTTACGGCGTGTCGGTTTGATAAGAGATCACGCAATTAAAAAATAAGTTGGTTGGACTCGGGAAGGAAAAGTATTTGAAGATTAAGATCGATGACTTACACTCAGTGATCATAGAGCCATGTATGTTTGGTTAGAAGGGTATAGCTCCATTCTTTCGTAGAGGTAACTTTTTAATCGGTTGCCATTCATTCTCGCATTTGGATTCGGGCGTTGGTTGGTAGAAGGTGATGTTTCGTCGTTTGTATGAAGCCCAATACAGGTAATTTGTGTGTTTACGGTCCTTTGGCGTAGAATCAATCTTCGTGTATCATCCTTTGTTGCTTGAAGGGGGAGTCCATTAAGTGGGCGCTTCTCAATTTGGAGTTAGGTTTGAAATTTATTTGTTCGTGGGACTTGAACCCGCATTCTCGAAATTTCCCGATTGATCTGAAAGAAAAGAAAAAAGTCTATGGAGGAATTCACGCCTCGTGGAAAAAGGAAATAAAAGCTATAATGTTGATGTAGGAGTTTGAGTACTTAATTGCGCAAATAAATGGCGATGAATCCTAAAAGGGTGATGATGAATGGATGTAGTGGGGAGACCAGCACCTTTTTACAGGAGAGTGAGGGCATGGTTGTCCATCCGATTCGATCGTAAGTACATTACGATTCGATAGTTGAGGGCTTTTGGTGGTGGGTTTTAAGGATTTGATAGTGTTTTACGGATCACTGTGACGAGGTCTCGACTTCCGGAGATGGCAAAAGGAGTGTTAGTGTGGGGAAGCTATTTGTTAATTGGGGGTATTCACGTATCATTTTTTGAAGATCTATTTCGATGGGTTTAGGGCTTTGATGAAGAGTTTTTGTGGTGGTAGTGGTGGTAATGGTGGAGTTGATGGTTATGGTGTTCACAGTAGGGGTTGCGATAGAGGATGGTGGAGTAGAGATGGTTGAAAGAGGAGTGACTTTGATGGGAGTTTTGGTGTTGAAGCGGTGTGTCGGTTGAAATCGATAGGAAGCCATTGATGAAGCTTCGAAGCGGATGTTGATTGTGGAGAGTCTTGATAAAGGAGAGAGGTATCACTGGCCGACTCCACTAGATAATAAAATTCTACATTTCCATACTGGATGTGACATCTGCTTTTATTTACTTTTCACAAGTAGCAACAACAATATTTTATAATTTTCTATTCATTTGGTAGTAATTGGATTTTGACTTTTTGTCTTTATTTCTTATCCGTCTTCAAATTGGCCACAGCACAGGGAATAAATTTGCATAAAACTGAAAGTTTAGTCGCTTGAAATTGTGAAAATTAAAATATTAGTCCTATACTGAAAATTAGCATAAACATGAAGGGAAAATTTTATATATTATCTAGAAGAACAATTGAAGAAGAGATAAATTTCAAACCTTTTATCTCTCTTTTCGTGTTTATATATATGCTGAGTCACCGGTAAAAGCACTCTATTTAGAATACTCTATATAAGTTATCAACTCTGCCTGACAATATAAAAAAATTTGTAGTTTAGAATTTGGGCCAATTATAAATAGAAATAACCCTAAATTGTAATATGTTATATATTTTTTTAAATTCCCATATTAAAAAGCTATACCTTTATATAGTAATAACTTCATATATATATATATATATATATATATATATATGAGAGATAGACAATACTAATTTTAAAAGATTATATTTTCTATAAAAAGACTACATTTTCTATAAAAATCATATTTTCTTATGTTAATAACACATTTTCCTATAAAAATTATATTTTTCTTTAAATAAAAATCTAAATAATTTATGTTTTCTTTAATTTTGCTTATAAAATCTTTATTATTTTTTGTTAAAGTGAATATTTTTGATATTCAAAAAAATATTTTATACCAATACTCTATTTTATAATAAAACTACCAATTAAAATATAAATAATTTAATCACAAATTTATTGCTAAATAGAAATTTTACTGTATCTAGAGTTGTACTGTGTACGCGAGTTTGCTAAGAAAAATAAAAAGTTCTTTGGCCTAGGGTGACACTAGCCAGCGTGTCCCCATTCAACAAGAAACTTCTCCCCCTTCCTCACATTTTGGTAGCATTTGCAGCAACTGCACTTCTCATTATTGGTATAAGCTTAGCCAGATGAAGCTAATTTCGACGATCGATTAATATAACGTCGATATTTCAGATCGAAAATAATTTCTCTACGCCACAAGACTGACACATCATCTAATTTATCACAAATTAATTTCACGATAATCGAATCCATGCTAGCTATTAGCTTTTATCAAGGAGCAAGATTGATCCAAATGCACCGCTATTTAAAGCGCAACATGCTGCTTAAAATACGTTATTTTCATAAGAACAAGATTTTAAATACATTTGAAACTCAAAACGCCCAAACACTGTATAAAAATAATATATTAAGATTGAGTAACTAATATATTGACGAGGATACATCCATTTAAGTGGATCGTATCCAAAAATAAAAATTTTATTTAACTTTCTATAAATGGATATTAATTTTTAATATATCACATTCAAACATAATTTCTATTTAAAATTTAATAATAAAATTAAGACACCAA